>JASDQU010010884.1:22525-33925 GCA_032191745.1 Picea mariana | reverse complement strand
AATCCTTTGACATCAATCAATCACTTGACATCAATCAATGACATCAATCAATCAAACCATTGGCATCAATGACAACATGATCCAACATTTAGCTCTAACTGCAAATTCTTCACTTCCTGTGTGCTTCTCAACTTGTTGGTTATTGCCATCATTTTTTGTTTCTTCTTCAACTCTTGTATTTCATTATTTAACCCTTCTTCTTTCTGGTCTAATTCTTGCAGTTTCTCATCCTCCTAAAGATTGGTCCATAACTGCACACTATTATTATACAACTATGTGATTTCCTAGATTATTAGCGCAATACTCTCGGTATGACCTGTAACCTCCTACTCCCTTTGTGTTTTGACTTCTGGTAGAGTGTTGGGTTCTAGGAGTTTTGTCAACTCTTTAATATAACTCATGTATTTCCCCATAGTCCACGTTATTTTGTCAATCTTCTCCTTTGTTGGTATGTTTCCTTCTTGCGTACTGTCTGGAATGGTTTTGAATACTTATTCCACCTATTGTTCGATCCTACCCGTGTGCTACTTTGCTTCATCCCTTTCAAACTGTACCTTATTAATTGTCATCTTTAGTGTCTTACTTATTTCGTTGGCCAGTTGTAGACTTGTAGCATCTGCACGGGCCCTAGACTGAATTTCTTGCATGAATCTTATTTGAATTTTGTACAACTCCTTGGTTGGAACCTTGGGCATTACCTAGTCCAAATGATCCATTTCCTTTCTTTGGTTCTGCATTGTCTCCTCATCAACCTACAACATTCCCTGGGTGATATGGAAATGTTCACTCCCCATGGTTATGACTTGTACTGTCTCTTTCTCTGGAACCATTCTTTTCTTTTGTGGTGCCTTCTCTTTCTGCTGCATTGTAGTAAGTTTTAATTGTTCCAGTATATACTTGACCTCTGTCAATTTCTTGATTTTCTCCTCCCTTTGCTTCTCAACATCATAGCATTCTTCTACTATGTGATTCTGCACTTTCTTTGTGACTAAGTCTACATCATCTTCTATCAGTGTGATTTGATGAACCTCCTTGTGTGCTTTCATTTTCTTGCGCTAGCTTGCTACTTGCAATATGGTTCTTTTCATTGGTAGTGTTCCTGTATGCGATGTTGTAACTAGTATATCCATGTCTGAGAGATATCCACCTCCTTTTTCCTCTGATATTGGAACATTAGTATGCTTCTATGCTCCTCCATTTATTTCTACTATGCACTCCTTCTCCTGCGCTAATGCCTTGGGGACAGTATTCTTCTACCTTGGTTTCTAGTTGGTGCACTACCCCTTGTTTCCTTTGCATGCTCTATTTCCTTCCTTGTATTCATTGTGGGGCTAGTTGACTGCCTTGAAGGGACAACCTTTACTTGTTTCTTAGATTTTGGGACCTAATTTGGAATTATTGGCACCTTCCATTCCTCACACCAATCCTTCATGGCCCACTGCACTTCTTCTCTTATCACACAATACCTTAGTTGTAGCCATTAATTATTAGGATCCCTCTTGGCTTGGATCCACATGTTATGTTTGGAAGACTAAAAGTTAGCTATGCTTTGATGATCTTCCACCACTTTTGGTGGTATCCTCCATGTATTGGCTAGATTTTCCTGCATCTCGTCATAATACATAGCAAATATGTTGGAATTTTCCTTCCTTTTTTTTTGCGTTTGAAGTGTTCCATAGTGTCGTATACTTTGTTGCATGACACTTCCCTAGCCTCTAGTAAAATCCATTGTATTTAGGTTGTACCCATCCCACCAATGCTATCAATATTATTAACCATGCATAATGAAACTTTTTTCGAATATCCTTTGTGTCCTTGCAATCATCCAAAAACAAATTTAATAAATATGGGGTCCAACTAAGTAGGCTCCCCTTTGCGCACTGCGCAACTACTGTTATTACTCATGCAGGTGCTTCCTCCTTGCAACATTTTCTTAAAATTTTGTAAGCCATCAATTTTGTCACCAATCTCGTTGTTGGTTCACTGATTCGGTTAATTATCAACCCCTTGGACCCTCTGTCAGTGCTATATTTATTCTCTATCTCCTCTTCTAAAGTTTTTTCCTTTTTCCTGTCATCCAAATATTGTTTCAGATTTTCCCCATCTGTTGGCAAGCCTGTGATTTATGTAATTAAGTCTACATCTATTTATATTGGCTTGTCCATTCATAAGATATCTCTATGTACCAATGCTAGTAGTTGTTTTACACATGCATTTACATCTTTGCCTCTCCCAAAGTGGAGAATTTCCAACAAATTCATGATACATGTGTTATATAATCCTACAATCCATTGTTTCGGCTCCAGAATAGGATCCCCTTATGGACCTACTCCTTTTCTCTCCATGTAGACTTGCAGTGCAAACTTGGGGAACTTGTCCCTATCTGCAATATCATGATACACATACTTCAATTTATCCACACATCCTAAAATGTCAGGAAGGATATTGACTCCTTCATGTATTTGTGGAAGTCAAAGTGTTAGTTCTTTCTATTTGCGCAGTGATTTCTATACTGTATGTTTCTCCTTTGTATTCTCTTTCTCTGCCGATGGCCCTGCTACTTGGTGCACATGCATGTTTCCCTGTTCTTCCTCTGTATCTGTGTTCCACTGATTTATGATGTATTCCACCTGTACCTATTCCTATGACTGTTGCGTTGGCTCTACTACCATATGTTGTGTTGCTTTGACCTATTTTCTAGGCTCATCCAACTCTATTCATTCAACATCTTCCTCATCCATCTATTGTGATACTCCTAAACTAGTTTAATGCGTAGGGTTTTTATCTGTGCTAGGTTTTTGTGTGTAGCTATGGGATTTGACCTCCATTTCCTCTGTCACCAGATATTGTTCTTCTACAATGGTGGGCCCAATTGGTTCAGTGACTGGATATGGGATTGTGTCCACATCCACCACTCCTTCTGACTAATTAAGGTTTTCTCCTTCGGCTGCATGGTCCTGTGGAGGCCTCGCGACACTCCATTCCTTTCTTCCAATGTGACTGGGAGCTCCAATATTTGGTGGTTCCATTTTTCTAAATTCTGAAAAAGGTTGCTCTGAATCTTAACTGAACACTCGAAAATACTCGCTCGTACTGAATTTTCTCCCTTAGCTCTCTTTACACAAAGTCACAATGAGTCTTTTTGTTCATATTTCCTGCTTTTATAGGTCGTGGCATAAATTCTCTGTCGCTCCCCACTTTTCAATCACTGGTTTTTCTCTTTTCAGTTGCTTCCTGTATCGACGTGCTAGTTTTTCTTCCTGGTCACCTTTTTTTGGTGTGCAATGTATTCTTTTTTTCTCATACCACTTACTTTCTGTTGCACACGGTATATTCTAGCTTCATGTCTACCACTTATCTATCTATTACATATTTTTGTATTTTTCTTGTTTTTCCAAAAACAAAAATTCTTCTTTTTTCTTTTAACTCCTACTATTATACACTATGTACAACTGTAATTTTCTATGCTGAAACTACTGAGGATTACTGGGTTGACTGTCCCTATGTAGTTTCACTCGACTATTATTCACCAATCCTTGAATCTCTTTTCCTGCTAGATCCTGCAACTGCACAACACCTCCATCTGTGATAGACTTTATCTCATATGGCCCTAGCCAATGCATCATGAAGTTTCCTAGGTGTTGCAAATATTTGCTATCATAGAGAAGAACCAGGTCTCCTTCCTTAAAAAAATTCTTCTTGATATGTATATCATGCCAATATTTATCCTTTTCTTTCTGTACTTCCTAATTGAAACTAGCCATAATCTTGTCTTCTTTTAGTTCCATGAGTTGAGACAATCTTTCTTGAGCTGCACCTCTTTCAGTCATGTTTGTAATGGCTGCAATGCGAAGACTAGGTATCAAGTATTCTTGTTAGAGAAAGAGCTTTCCTCACCCTATGCAATCTTACAGAGAGGGCCTTATTCCATTTCCCTATGCAAACTTATCTTCCTTGTTGCTAAAATCTAGAGACAAAAATAAATATTTTTCCACTTTTATGCATCTTGCACACTATACAACAAGCGTATACGCTGGTTGCTCCACTACAACTCGCGTACATCGAGATTTGCGCCAAAAAATCAAAATTAAATGTACGGTTTCTATGTCATGACAGGAGATCTCTGATCCTTGGCCTTCCATATACTGGAAATGTTCCGACTCGGACCTTCATTTCCATTTTGAAGGCTATAAATGGGCCAATTCTGAGCTATGGAAAGGGGGAGAGAATTCAACTTTGAGAGAGAAGTTACTCTGGAGAAATCATTTACTTCATATTGAGTCTGCATCCCTTCGTCCTTTAAGTATGAACACAATGTTCACCCCCCAAGCTCTTCCCTTATTGATGGAGAACCTCATTGTCTCCCTTGTATAAGCTTGTCTTTGGTGGAGGACTGAAGTGGTGGAGGCCCAGCTGGAAGGAACTTAGTTTCTCGGTTCCAAACTGTGCCAACACGGAAGTATGTAATATTTTCACTTCTGCTGATCATTTATTAATAGAAATACTCCTTTCCCGTCCAATTGATATCTTGTAAATATATGAGTTATTATCCATGGGCATATTTGTTATGTATATTGATGGATCATGCTATCTAATGTGCTAACCTTTTATATCATCACCATATTCTTGTTTTTATTGTTTGTTGAGAACTTGTTGCAGGTATATAGCTTTGGGTTAAAGTGCTCAACGGTGGACTTCATTGAACATCTGGACGAGGTAGGCCTCTTTCTTATCTTGCTTTCATATTTGTTTATATAGCATGTGTTTGGAATAGATTTGATTTATGCAGTCATTTCTGTCTATTGTGGTTCACCCTAGCCATAGAGAGATTTTCCTTGTAACATAATTGGCGACCATACTGGGGATTGAATATTATTTCTTAGGGTTCGAAGTAATTTTCTCCTTAGATTGCTCTCGTTTCTACTGTGGTTCTTGTCATATCATTGCTTGACATCTCCTGTTCACTATGGGTATGAGTTTTCATCCATTCTCCCTTGCATGGCCTTGTTTTAAAGCATATACGTGCCTTTTTCCTTGACAGTCATGTATACACGCGGGTTGTCTCACTGCAAGCTGCATATATACGCTTTGTTTTCCTGAACGGTCGCGTACACCTCTTTTCCTTGCATGTTTTCTTGGTTTGGTGTTTGTTGGGTGGGATTTGATGCTTGTTGAGCCTTCTTGGGTCTTTGTAGTGCCTATTAAGTGCTTGTGGGATGACAAGAAACCCTCTTTTGGTTGAATTTTTGGGCGAAGTCTTTCTCTTCATCTTTTCATTTTTATTGTCCTTACACATTGGGATGGGTGTTTTGTTGCTTGGTATCCTTATTGAGTTATCTTTTTTTTATACACAGTAGGACTATATATCAAGTTACTTTTCAGTCCATGCATTTTCAGTTTCGATATATTGAAAATACAAAAAATAGGCATTTTGCATTGCTTGGCATTTTTTGTCTTTTGTGTCCTTATCATTAGCTTCGCACATATATTGAAATATTGCATTTTACTTCAGAATTGCAGGGTTGAATTTGAAAATTGCATCATTTTTAGAAGCATATCATTCATTGAAAGTTAAAGTTAGGACTTTGCATTATTATCATATTTAATTTTAATGCAAATTCATAACACCATGAGTTTCACTACCATACCTTTTTGAGTAATCACGACCATAAAATCAACACTATAATTTAAAATTTATTAGTAACGATTTTATTTTTCTAGGGTGCACAAACTAGCCTAGGATTTAGTGCCTTGGAATAGGATTTTGTGAGTAAACTTCTCCAAGGCAATTAAATCAACATATGTGTCTGAGTCAGGGAGTGGAGAAATCCATTGTATAATTGGTAATATCAGGAGGCTTCTCTCACACCGGAGTTAATCACGAGGTCGCACAAAGTTGGTTGAAGGGATATCCCCCTAATACCTTCCTAGTGTCAGAGATATTTATGGGGATCTATTCGTATCTGGGGATCTTGTTAGTGCCCTTACCTATGTGAGAGGCGGTGATTTAAAGGTTTCGAGCTTTTCTACCCTACCCATACGGTGGACTTGACTTACGACTTCTCGCATGTGCATCAAGTATACAATGGTTTATTAGTTGCTTGACTCAGGTGTCTCATAGGTTTCTTGCAGGGGTTATTCTGCAGGTACCCTGGGTCAGATAAGGGTCAAACAACACACAACCTTTATGGAGGATTACCTCTCTGGGGGGATCTGACCGACTGGTTTTTAATCTCATGAGGGCCCTTATAACTGATTATGTTACCTACGATATTTAGCAGGGAGTCTCAGGCCCCTCTTGGGCGAGACATACCTTCTTTAGGGAGGGAGGCCACTCAACCACTTTACCCGTTTGCATGCATATTGGCCATTTGAATTTTGGTGTTCTCTTTGATTACTAGTTGGCCTTAGGATATGTTTTTATATTTAGAGTCTTAAGTCATCATGGAGTCGGACCAACCTCCCCATTGGTCCCGTCGCTTGTTACAGTTACCACCAGATTTCAAGTCTTTGCTTCTAAAAGGTGTAGAGTTATTAAGAATGGTACACACACATCCATTGATCATACGTGTGATTCCACAAGGATGAATACTTAATCTAGTATTCAGAATTATGGGAGCCCTTCAACTCCCATACCCACTATAGTTAATGGAACCCCTTTGACTCCTACAACCTCCATGGTTGTAGTGTTGAAGGCACCTATCATTACTATGGCCTGACCTATAGTAAATGCTCAAGCTACCACCTTGATCCCCTTTGGGTCTCTTGGCCACTCACTGGGCTGCAATGTTCAGTCCATCCCTATGGCTTCTAGTCCCTTTTCTTATGGTATGCCCAACTTCACTTCGCAGTTTTCGAACTCCATCCCAACTGCTGGCCCTAATGCTAGCATTGGGCTTGGGGGCAGTACACCTCCCTACACTCCTTTTTCATTTGGTGGATCTCAAATCCCTCAAATGATTCCTAATTTGGGAAGCATGCCTTCTTTTAACCCTGGATCCAATCCTCCTACTTCTAGGTGGAATAATCAACCTGGCGGACAAGCTTCGACTCAATTTCTGTCCTACAACCCTACCTTCTCGGTGTAGATTCTAACCAATACTTTTGGCATGATGAATCCATGTCTATCCTCCAGATTCCCACCTGGAGGAGGTCAGTTTCATGCCTTGGGAAACCCACAACCTAGATCTAATCTGGCTGGGGGAAATTTATATAACCCTCAACAGAACATTCCTGCTGGAATGATGCCCAACCAACCCTATATGAATCAGCTCGGAGGAGGGCCTTATAATTCCATACAAGGCCATGGTGTTTACCAGAACCCTAGATGGCCTACAAATCTACAAGCACAATATTTCCTGGGAGGTTGGGGCCATATGTTGCAACCTCGTCTCCCTTTTCTAGCCACACTTAATCTGCTAGATTTGTCTAAGTTAATGAACGACCCCATGATTCATGCTACTACATTTCCCCTGGTCCCCACCAAAATTCCTTCGGACATCCTGAAGTTTGAGGGTAAGAATGGAGAGGATCCTGGTGATCACGTCACTACCTTTCACCTTTGGTGCTCATCGAATTCCATTAATGATGATTCTATTCGATTAATATTATTTCAATGCACCCTCATCGAATTTGCTGCAAAATGGTATATTGAGCTACCTAGGGTAGCATATGGGACTTTTAGTTAGTTGGTGTTGGTATTTCTTAACCACTTCCAGTTGCCCATTCGTTATGATGCTGGCCTAGAATTGTTGTCAACTTTATGCTAGGATACCACCACTCATATATCAGACCATATTTAGGAGTGGCATAGATGGAAGAGGTTGATTAAGACCCTTATACCCCTGACCTTTCTTTTAGAATGGTTTCTTAAGTCTTTTCACATTCCTATCTCGAAGTACGTTGCTACTTCCGAGGTTACCACTAAGGAAGAAGCGATCTTTAGGGCCCAACAGTTAGACTTGATATACACTCAGTCTAGGATGTTATACCACCTTCTTCCTGACACACCGCGGTCTACTTACAACCTTAGGAAAAATCCCGGACCTCATGCCGATGGCATTGTAGGTGTCGCTAATGTAAATTTTGTAGACTCGGTGACATGCCATATGAAGGAGTTGTCTCTAATCCAGTCTGGAGTAGGGCCAGCTTCATCTATGTCTTCCAATCCCACTTAGTCGGTGGATGTACATTCTGTGCAATCGTCAGCCAACCCAAATGGTAGCCAAAAACCAGGAGGGAATAAGAAGAAAGGACGTAATAACCGTAAGGGTGGGAAAAATGGTAATAAAACCAAGGACAATAATAATAATGAGAAGACGAATGCTAATGTTGGAGAGGGAAAATGAGAAAGATGTAAGGTGAAGTTTCCCTATAAGATTTGCACATATGATCACCTTACCCATTTATGCCCCAAAATTGCAGAAGATGCAAGGCTATTATCTCAATCGCCTACCATGCTGACAAATCTATTCCCACATAATCAACACCTAGCCTTGGTCTCCTCAAATGCCGGAAATGCAGCTGGAGGAAGTCAAAACCAGCAGTCTCAAGATGACGATTGTTAATGTATCAACATGGTAGATGCGAAAGTTAATGTAGCCACTAGATCTAGAGATTATATTTCTAAAAAAACTATTCCTGGTCTAGAATCTCCTCCTCCTCCCCCAGAGACGACTTTGCATATTGAGAAACCAGAGCCACCGCCTCATATTCCAAAAGGAGTACTCAAGTGATCTACCCATAATCCAAATGATAGAGACGCCCAAAACTACTCTATTGTTGAGGACCTGGGTCAAACCCCTTGTTCGATGTCTACTTTAGAGGTACTCCAGACGTGTTCTTCATAGTGGAATGCCTTACTCTCTGCTTTAGGATATCTAGAACCTAGTGGCTCAAAAGTTATCAAGTTTGATGTCACATATGTTAAGCCTCTCTTGCCTTACCATGTCGATTTGCAAATCCACGTTAAGTACTCAAAGTACACCATCAAATGTGTGGTTGTTGATGAAGGCGTTGTTACATGTGTGATGTCCCTGGTCTGTTGGAAAGCTCTTGGTTCTCCAACTCTTTCCAAGTCATCAAACATGTTGACTTATTTTGACAGTCATTCTTTCTGCCCTCATGCTATTCTCCCTGCCTTTCTAGTCTAGTTAGGTGGTAAGACGATAGAGGTGGAAGTAGAGGTAGTTGATGCACCTCTTCATTATAACCTATTACTAGGTCACAATTGGACTTATTCTATGATCATCATCGTATCGTTCATCTTTCATATGCTTTCTTTTCCTCATGAAGGGAAGATCGTGATGATCGATCAGTTATTCTTTGTGTACTCTAGTCCTAATGCATCTCATGGACCGTCAATCCCCATGATTGATAATTGTCATTCGACAACTGAGAATATCGGTGTTAGAATGTAATCTTCCCTCACGGGTACTTTTGACTTCATGACACCAAGTCACCACATCTATGCCATGTCCATTAGGCCCATCTCGACATGAAGGTCTATTCCTTTTCACACTTCTTACTTTAGTGATCTGTGGACCCTAGCTTCCTTGACTTCATCTTGTGAAGGGCAGTCACATGTTGGAATGGCCATGCCACTATCAACAGCATATATTGCATATCAAGTTGTTCTTGACTCTTCCGTCAATCCTGATCCTGTTCCCTCGTCGACAGACAAGGAGAATCACGTTCTTAGGCCCATGTGGGCCACTTCATTGTCTTGTTCACATGATTTCCTCGATGGGACTTTGCCTTCAAACGAATCCATCATCGAAGCCATGAATGGTTCTGACAAACCTTGGGATGATATGCATCATGGCTCTTATTTTCTTTTAGAGCTTGAACTAATCAAACAAGACGACTTTCGATCTACTTTGAGTGAGATAGTCGGTCACGCCGTAGTTTCGCTTGATACACATGACATTTATGCTGAAGGAAATATGGTGAGTATTTCTCCTACCATCACGATCGACATCTCTCATACCCTTGGCAAGGTTGAAAATGTAAATATCAGTGCAAATTGTTCACCAAAAGAAATCCTGATGTACACCAAACTCTTCAAGGAATTCTGAGACATATTTGCTTGGTATTATGAAGAGATGACAGGAATCGACCCTCGTATTTTTGAACATGATATTAGAACTTATTTGGATGCTAAATCTATTCAAAAACGTCTTAGAGTTGTAAACCCTCTGAAGGCCCCTGCTATTAAGGTAGAGGTAGAGAAGCTACTTAATGTTTTCTTCATCTACCAGGTTCCCTTAACCGAATGGGTATCTAACCCCGTTCCTATGGATAAGAAGAAAGGAACCATCCATATATGTATGGAATTTCATGACTTGAGCAAGGCATGTCCTAAAGACAACTTTCCCACACCTTTCATCGATCATACTCTCGACGAGTGTGCAAGAAGAGAAGTATTTTCATTTATGGACGTTTTTTCAGGATATAAGCAGATTCAAATAAAACCTGAGGATCAACACAAGATGACATTTATTTGTTCTTGGGGTACTTTTGCATACCAGAAAATACCTTTTGGCCTTAAAAAAACTAGAGCAACCTTTCAACGTGCCATGACTTTCAATTTTCACGATCTTAAGAACATAGTCAAAGCTTAACTTGATGATCTTACTTCTCACTCTCTCAAGAGAGCGGATCACGTTTTACACCTTTGCCTTATTTTTGAAAGATGTCGTTATTATAGAATCCGATTGAATCCTCACAAGTGCATCTTTTGCGTTAAGTCTAGTCATCTTTTGGTCTTTCTAGTTTCTAAGACCAGGATCATGGTAGATCCACTAAAGGTTGATGAAATACTGCTATTGCCTCCCCCCCACACAATTATACAACTTCAGGGTTTACAAGGGAAAGCTAACTTTCTTCGTCGGTTTATAGTGAACTATGCCACTATCACTAAGGATTTCGTGCATATTTTGTATAAGGACACCCATTTTATCTGGGATGAGTGAGCACAAGAGTCCTTTGATGCTTTGAAGAAGGCCTTGGTGTCGGTGCCTCTACTGAAGCCTCCTGACTATAGTAGGGATTACTTGATTTATATCATTGCGTCTGAGGATACGCTTGGTATGGTTCTGGTTTAGGAGGATGATGAGCTCCACAAGCACGTCATATATTATCTTAGACAAAATTTAGTTTGTCCTGAACTCAATTACTCTCACGTCGAAAAGCTAGCTTTTCTTGCCATTCACAAAGTCCAACATTTGTGTCATTATATATTACTTTGAAAGACTACTGTGGTTGCAGATGTCAATCCATTTCAGTACGTCCTTACCAGGTGTATCATAGGGGGAAAATATAATAAATGGATTGTCATTTTACAAGAGTTTGATCTCGATTTTGCTTCTGCGAAATCCAAGAAATCGCTAGTCTTTGCGG
>JASDQU010010884.1:0-12732 GCA_032191745.1 Picea mariana | reverse complement strand
TATAGAGAGTTTTATTGATGCCTCCTGCATCTCACACTTTCATCATTGGGTTTATGCTGTCGGAGTCCTCCATTTGTCTCTTTCTCTTGTTCAAAGGAAGTCTATTAACCTGTGTCGGCCACTCCACAAAACTCTTGACTTTTCATGTAGGCCATACCCTCATTTTGTCTCAGAATCACATGATATTGTAGTCCTATCATGCACCCTGACCCTACTTTCATTATTGGTAGGTCACCTTGAACCCAACAATCGACATTTTATCATTGGTTGTCGACTGGGTGGTTTCCCTTGTTTTCTACAACAAGACATCTATTCACACATTGGGATTCATGTAGTGTCCTCGATACCATTATCCTTATTGGAACTTTCCTCACCTTTGTCAACAGTTTTCATCATTGGCTGTTATTCAGAGGGTCTTTTTCATGTACCACTTACACTTGGCACACACGAAAGATGAAACGGGTCGTTGGTTCGTGAATTTGTTCTTCGTCCAATTTCCACCAAATCATGAAGCTCTTGCTTTGTTCCTTGTGCTTACTAATGAGACATGACTTAATGCTCTCCTTTCAGTGGGTCTCCTTCCATTGACTTCAACCCATTTATTCTAGAAATGGGACCTAGAGTCTTATGAGTACCTTGAGGCTTGAAGTCATTAGTGGCAGGCTCTCTTTCCATCGACAATTGGGAATACATCAATGTATCTTGATCGATGAATTCTTCAGGTGTTCGACACTGGCTCCTCTATTCACACTTGTAAGAATGTACTCGGTGCCTTGATACCTACTTTAATTATCGATAGGTTGTCTCATGTTTGTTAACGATATACATCAATGATCGGTAATCAAACAATGTCTCATTCTGTTCGACCTCAACTCCTTTATTCACATGATGTAGACTTGCACCTTTGGCAAATTGTGTAGAAGACTTGAATACATCACTATGTGGCCACAAATTTCTTGAGTTGTTTCTTCCTTTTCATTGGACCAATACCTATATGACTTCAGTGAACATGGGAGATCAGATTGTACTCCATGGTATACATATATCTTTAGATTGGTTTTGAGACTGGTTCTACTGGGCCTTGATCATGACTATGACAACAATTGGCATGGAACCTCATTTTTATTTGTCTAATCATGGCCATAGACACTTGTTTGGTATATTTTCATGTGGATCTGTAGTGTAAATTTTGGCATCCATGCATGCAAAGTCAGTGCAAAATGTAATGATCAACTAAGTTTGCCCAGCTGGTTCTCTACCACTCCACTTTTGGGTTATTTGTAATGTATTTCGACCTCACAGATACTCCTCTGACCTCACACATTAGGGGGAATCTATTAGAGAAAGATTTTCCTCACCCTATGCAATGTTGCAGAGAGGGCCTTATTCCATTTCCCTATGCATAATTGTCTTCCTTGTTGCTAAAATCCAGAGACAAAAATAAATATTTTTCCACTTGTACGCATCCTACACACTATACAAGTGTATACACTGGCTACCCCACTAAAACCCGTGTACATCGAGATTTGTGCCAGAAAATCAAAATTAAATGTCGGGTTTCCATGTCATGACAAGAGATCTTTGATCCTTAGACTTCCATATACTAGAAACGTTCCAACTCAACCTTTCAGTTCCATTTTGAAGGTTATAAATGGGCCAATTCCAAGATATGGAAAGGGGGTGAGAATTCAACTTTGAGAGCAAAGTTTCTATGGAGAAATTATTTACCTCATATGGATTCTGCATCCCTTTGTCCTTTAAGTCTGAACACAATGTTCAACCCCAAATCTCTTTCCTTATTGATGGTGAACCTCATTGTCTCCCTTCTATGATCTTGCCTTTGGTGGAGGATTGAAGTGGTGGAGGCCCAGTTGGAAGGAACTTAGTTTCTCAGTTCTGAACCGTGATAATAGGGAAGTTCGTAATATTTTCACTACTGCTGATCATTTATTAATAGAAATACTCCTTTCTCATCCAATTGATATCTTGCAAATATATGAGTTATTATCCATGGGTGTTTTTGTTATTTATATTGATGGATCATGCTATCTATTGTGCTAACCTTTTTTATCATCACCATATGCTTGTTTTTTTTGTTTGTTGAGAAATTGTTGTAGGTATATAGATTTAGGTCAAAGTGCTCAATGGTGGACTTCATCGAACATCTGGACGAGGTAGGACTCTTTCTTATCTCGCTTGAATATTGGTTTATATAACATGTGTTTGGAATGGAGTTGATTTTTGTAGTCATTTCTGTCTATTGTGGTTCACCCTAGCCATAGAGATATTTTCCTTGTAACAATTTTGAAGGGACTAATGCTTCTTGTCCATACACCAATATGAAAGGTTTCTTCCCTGTGAGTTTCTTTCATGTAATTATATAAGCCCATAATATTGTTGGTATCTTCAAATCCCAATCATCCATGTTCACATTGAAAATTTTAGTTAAGGAATTCTCCAATATTTTGGTAAATGCTTCCACTATTCCATTAGCATGAGGATGGTATGGATTACTCTTATGATAATGTATCTCAAATTCTTCAGTCATTACCTAGATGGTACTATTGATAAAATGAGTTCCATGATCACTCATCATAATTCTAGAGCATCCAAACCTTGTGATTACATGTTCAAATAGGAAGTGCACAACAGTATTTGCGCTGCAATATTTTACGGTTTCTACTTCATCCCATTTGGCTAGATATCATGTCGTTGTAATGATATACCTTGCTCCTGATGTTATAGTTGGTGGATTAATTGGTCCTACAAAGTCTACTGCCCATTTATAAAACACTTTAAGAGTTACCTTAGGTCTTAAGGGAATCTCATCCATCCTCGATGGCTTTCCTACCCTCTAGAATACATCACAATTCTGGCAATATTGCTTTTCATATTTAGAAATTATTGGCCACCATAGACTTGCACGTACTATCTTCTACGCAATAGCTTTTCCTACATAGTATCATCCAACTATTCCTTCATGTGCTTCTGCTAAGATAATAGGATGTTCATGTTCCATGAAACATCTTCTTAGAATATTATCTGCTCCTAGTTTATACAAATGTCTTGCAATAAGTTGGTAATCTACAACTCTAACCACCAAATTATTCTTCTACACAGTGTTATATTCCTTTTGGGAAAATCATGTACTCAATAAATTCAATAATATCATAAAAGTATTCATCTATAATCTGCACTGAAAAGAGTTGTGCATCAAGAAAATTGTCCTCCAAGTTTCTTGGTTCCTCTCCACTAGTTATTATGGATAGATGATCTGGCCCTACATTCAATCTTCCATGTTTCATAACTACTTCAAAGTCAAACTCTTGAAATAACAATAACCATTTACATATTCTCCCCCCCAACACTGGCTTATTGACTAGGTATCTGAGAGCATAATGATTTGTGAACATTTTAAAATGTTGGCCTAACCAATAATGTCTGAACTTTTGTAGTGCATATACCATAGGAAAACCTTCTCTCTCTGTTGTATTATAATTATGTTATGAATCGAAGAGTTTCCTACTAGAAAATGATATTGGGTGATCTATTTCACCTTCTCTTGGTTGTTTTAATATTGCTCCAAGTGCTATTGAAGAGGCATCCACATGAATATGGAACTCTTTTGACCAACCTGGAAACACCAAAATTGGTGTTGTCACCATTTTCTCTTTTCAAATGTCCAAACTTTGTTGGCACTCATCATTCCATTGAAACTTAATATCCTTCTTTAACAATTTCTCCATGGGAATAATAATCTGTGCATAGCTATTTATGAATTTTCTATAGTATCCTATATGACAAAGTGTAGCTCTTAATTGTCTCACTGACTTACGTGGTGGTAAATTAACAATGACAACACCCTTTGCAGGATCAACCAACAGACTCTGTTTACACACCACATGCCCTAGCATAATTTTAAATGGCGCGTTCAATATGCATTTCTTAATTTTCAAGAAAATTTGACACTGTCTACACCTGTCTAGCATTAATCTTAAAATTTTCACATGATCTTTTAGTAATATAAACATTGTCTAATATTCTAGATAAACCTCCAAAAATTTATGAATACAATCTTTAAATGCAACTACCACTACTCTTGAAAAAATAGCAGAGGCATTCTTCAATCCAAAAGGCATCATTGTGTATTGATATGACCCCCATTCTGTGGAAAATATAGTCATATGGTGATCCTATGGTGTTATTCTAATTTGATGATACCCTGGAAATCCATCAGTAAATGAGTATGCTTCTTGTCCTCCTACATTCTTCAATATCTCATCTGTAAATGGAGTAGGGAAGGGATCATGCAGATAGACATCATTCAACTTCCTAAACTCTACACAGATCCTTATTCCCCCTTGCTTATTCTCCTGAACTACCATAAGGATAATCCACTCAGATTCTTCAATAGGTTCTATTATATCAACCTCTAACATTTTATCAATCTCTTCCTTAACTTTATGTTTATATATTGGATTCAACCTATAGGGTCTCTGTCTTATTGGTCATGCATTTGTTCGTAGAGGAATTTTCATTTCTTCAAGTGCTCCTGCCACCCCTTTCATATCTGAAAAGTTTGTTAAAAAAAGATCACTATACTCGCACAATACTTCTGTTATTCTTTCCACTATTTGGTTATCCCAATAGTCACCAATACTTGTAATTTTTGGGTACTCTTATGTTCCAATATTGACTTTATTTATCTTTAGTGGTGCAACAAATTATTCTCACTATAAATAAGGTCCTTCTACTTCTCTTCCCCCTTCAAATTTTGTTTTCTGGATATCGCATGTATTTTCTTCTGTTGGATAATCTTCTGTGACATGGTAACAATGTAACAATTCTCTGATTGTTTTCAGATTATGATTCTGATAGGATTTTTCAATTTCAACTTCATGTTCTTCAAAAATATTTTCCTTTATCAACTTCAGTGTTGGATCCATCATTGGATTCTCATGTTCAAATGAAAACATGATTACAAAGTTCTGTTGCAAATCTTCCCAATTGATAATTCCCTTGCATAGTTCCAATTTCTTGGTATTTCTTCTAACATATGGATGAAGTGCTGTGGCCATTCCTCTAGTGGTACCACTCTCCACTGGGTTATGCATATGTTTATATGTTCTCTGGGTTTTCCTATTCCATCATATTTTTGCATGTGTTGATTCTCCTGCTCTACACCAAATATGATGTGCAGTTATATTTTGCATTGATACCAATCATGGATCTTCTCTTTATGTATACCCCACCAACATGTGGGTGTTTATTTAAATGAAATATATAAGACTAATAACCTTTGATTTTCCAAGACTTATAACTCAAACTTCCTTAATAATTATTCCAAATCATTGTGACCATAAAAACTTGGAGGTTTTACTACCTCTATGCCAATCCATCTTAGTGCGTGCATCATTCTTGCACATCTTCTGGTAGATATCTCATGTAAGTACTGTTGTTTCCAATTCTCCAATCCTGTGTCAGAATATGAAGCACAAGAACTAATTCTTCTCCAGCTAAGCATTCCATCTATTGTTGGGTTAATATAATCTTCCTCACCCATGGTAATTCTATAGAACTGGTTTATCTCTTCTATGATAATTTTTTATGTCGTTGGTTCAACATATCTTCCACCTTCTGAAGAATCTAATGGTTCTATAACTCTATATTATCCTGATTCAAAAATCATTTTACGTGTCTTCAAGTTGATGATAGATTGATTGTCAAATGCCCAATCCAGTACCAACAATGATGGATAAGGTGTAGTATTATCCACTATATCGATGACCTCAAAACATTCCATAGTGCACACTCCATCTAAATCCACTGGTATGTATTTTAATCAACCAATTGGTACCACTCTATGTTGATTTGCTAGTTTTAGTTGAATAAGTGAATATCCCAATGTAGGTTCCCCCATGGCTTCCCGTGTTTTCTTAGGAAGAACATTTACTAAGATCCCAAATATAATATTATGTCACCCATGTTAAAGTCTCCTATGTTTGCATTCAGTCTAAACTCCCTACTTGTTCTTCCCTTCCTATGGAAATGATTTATTGTCTTTATCTCTTCCTCAGAATTGCATTTTTCTATCAGACTTTGTAATACTCGTAGATATGTTTGATCATTCAATAACTTCACACATGACATCAAAAAGTTTGTTAGATTACTTAAATTTTTCGAATATTGATATTTGTTGGTATGATCAAATGGATGAGGCATATCATATACTGTCCCATAATCTCCTGGATTTGTATTTAAAGTAGAAGTAATATTCTCTTGCAAAATATCTTGCCTGGCTTGCTTGAATGTCTATTTTTCCTTGCGCGCATCAAAATGTTGTTGAGGTGTTGTATTCTTTTTTATCCACCGTTACTGGTTTTGATTCTAATTCATAGAATCTTCTTCTGTTTTGGTTCCACATTGAGTAACTATATTCATGTTTTCCCCATCATCTCTAGTTTTTGTGGCAATCCACTGGACATTTTGATTATTTTTTTCCTATAACTTTGTCAAAAGTGTAGGACAGTTTTCTGTAGTGTGATCTATTGCATGGCAGTACATGCATGTCATTGGTGGAAATGGACAATCCCTTGCATAATTTCCAAGTTGTTGACAATTGTGACATGTCATTGGTCCTCTACCTCTTCCAAATCCTCCTCTTCCACGACCTCATCCTATGAATCCTCCTCTATTACCTTGATTGTCTAGACACAGTGTATTATATTGTGGTACTTTATTATATTGTTGCGCATTATTGTACTGCAATGGTGTTGTAAAATACTACGCAGGTTGTCCTTTCATTAGTTCAACCTGCACCCTATAAGTATCTAAGGTCCTTTCCTTCATAAGTTCCAAAGTTTGAAAATCCTTATCCTCATGTCCTACAAACTTGCAGAAATTACAAAATGTACTCTTAGGCATTGTTTGGTATTTTTGCATCATGGGACAATGATAGGGATCATGTCCATGTGTCTTGCATATTTCACACCATACTCCTCCCATGGGTAAGGGATTTTATAGTCCTTCTCCCAAATACTACACAAATGTTGGGAACTCATTCTTATGATGTCCTTATATTCTACAAAAGATATACCAAAAAAATTCCCTCTTTTCCTTTCCTTTGTTCCGATTCAACTAAAATGTCATATTATTGAGATCTACTCTCATCTCTTCCACAACTAGACCTGTATGTTTATATTGATTTTCTTCCATTTGTAAGGATGCTTGTAGAGCCTCATACTGATTTTGGAGCTTCTGTTGCCTCAATGGGTACTTAAAATGTGGCAATAAGGAATTTATAAATAACTATCTATGTTTCATGTCTATGATATGATATTTCAACTTACCTTTCAAATGCTTGAACTTTTGGTTGATCTCCCAAACCGACTCTCCTGGATTCTGTTTGATTTCTATCATCTTGTTCATGTATTGATCCTCTAAACTTGGTCGCTGGAATTCATTAATTAGTTCCTTCTTCACATCTACGATGTTTGTAGGTGTTCCTTGTGGACTGTTTACTATGAGGCTCATATCCTAGTCCAATGTGCGGTTTCTGAATGTAATTGCAAGTTGAGATACTTTGGTTTCTTCATCCGTGAGTTTTTTAGCTTCCCAAATCTTTTAAAAAAGAAACAGATTTTTCTATGGGTCCTCCGATCCTTCTCCATGAAATTCTAGTAATTGAATAGTCAAATCTGCTCCTGTCATTGTAAATTTTGTTGTACTACCACCTTAGTGCGGTGTAAATATTTGACTACTGCTAACTGAAATCGTACTTCCACCGGTCCATTTTCCTATTAAAATCCTTCTGCTACTAGTTGTTGGTTTTCTAAACGATTCTTTCTTTTTTGATGTCTTAGTCGCACATGGGGTTGTGGGTTCGACACTAATTTTGATTTGGAATGGAGAGCCTTCTTCTGCATCAGACCCTGACCTCTGTTTTTTCTCTCATATGTGGCATGCATGATTTCCCCAATATTCCTTGTAGCATGAAAATCCTCTACCTCTTCTTCATCACTTTCCAAGCCTTCCCGCTCAACTACTGCCCTCTTTTTCTATTAATCCTATATTGGTAGGGTATTCCACTGCACGTCGTTCCCGCTTTGTCCATTATTTCCCTGATATGTTCTCCATCCATCATAATGGGGTCCATTTATTCCTTTTGCTGACCTCTATCCATATCCTTCTCCATATCTTAGATCGTCCTTAGTGTTTCCCCCAGTTCCCCCAGACACACAAAGTTATTTAGTTGTCTAACTCCATTTTCATCACACCTTTATCATGCAACAAAATCTTGATCGATGTATAGAGAGACCTCATATACCTTCCTCTTGAACCCTTAAAAAATTATTGCTATGAAGAAGTATATGATTTTACAGTATCGACTGCAAACTCTGTAATGAAACTTGCAATGATGATGTCTAGCCAGAAATCGACTGTGCATGTGAATTTATTATTGACTCTTTGTAGTTGCGCAATATTCTCAGTAGTCCATTCTACTTCTATTATCCAGTTATTTGGGTGATTACCCTTCATTGTCAATATCCACTCCTGCAACAAATGTGGAAATTCACAGAAAAATGCCTCATGAAGATTGGTAAATACATACCTTTCCAAATATTGGCGTGGTGTATACTTGGATTTTCTATTGTCTTTCTATGCAAACTCAAGATATTTTGTTCTCAACCATCGTTCAATATCTTGTTTAGTTGGATTCCATGGTCTGAACATCCCCTTCTATTATTGCATTCTCTTCATTGTCCTTCTCAACAAGTCCCTTCCAATATGTTGTTCTTGGTTCCAGCCGACAATGGAACCATTTGTTGGATTGCTTGAGATGACCCAAGTTCTACTTTAGGTTTCCAACAAAATGCTTCAAACCATCGGACATTCTAGAGACCAGAAGGAAACACTGTGCACAGAGTTCACAATGAAGTCTCACGTGAGATGACTTATGGGTGACTGTAGGACCCAAATATTTGCAATCATGGAAGGGAGTCTATTGTGGGGATACTACACATTCTTTTACCTAAAAATACATCATATCTAACATTCTAACACATAATTATATCCAGATCTACCATAATGTAATAGTTTTCATTCATTAATATTCATTTTGCAGTAAATGCCATGGCTAATCTAGTGCACACTGCATTTTAATTCTATCATATCCATTCATTCATCATAAACAACTACAAGAAACAAGACAATCATTCCACACATAGACAAAAAATTACCATGGTTCACCCCCCTAGGATATTTCCACAAAGATCTGGCATTCTTCGCTTCTTTATTATTCTTCATTAAGTTTATTTCGTTGTGCGCATTACAGTGAGGAAATATGAGGCTGAACAGGTCATACTAAGCTATACATCTTGTGACCTGAACCTCGATTAAAATGTATCTCTTTGTCTAAAAAACTGACTCACAGATCATCCTCATGATCTGATATTACAACTTCAACTCTGTAACTCTTAGAATAGCTAGCTCCTCTCAGTTGTCTCACAACATATTTTATATTACAAAAATGGGTTAATACATGTTACATCAATGACCAAAACCCTAACCCACTAACCTTAAGTGGATTAGGTCTGTCCACATTATAACTCCCTCGGTGAGACTGGTCCAAAATACAACTGTTTTCTTCGTCAATCTGCATCCTTCTTCCTTCCTATGAATTTCCTCCTTTCTCGTGCTATTTGTCCGTATTTTTCGGTGTTGCTTTTCCCTGATTTCCGGTGTGTGCTCCTTTTCTGGTCCATTTCCTATCTGTCTTCATTAATTAATTCTCTTTTCCCCAAAATGGCCTATGAAAACAAGACTTATGCTAATATGGAGGCCTTGAATGGATGTTGTAATGCATAAAATTGAGCATATTTGGAAAGGTAATTAAAAATTTCCATTATCATTGATTTGTTGTTTGAATTTGCTAAATGAAATCCATAGAAATTTCATCCCACATGGTGGTAAGAATGGGTAATGTATATGCATATCTAAAATACTTTCTTACAATATTTAAGATAACATTATAAGGATAAATCCCCCTACAAATTTAAAGAGGAAGTAGTCTTCTATTTTTAAACAATATGCAAGAACATAAACAATGACTAAGAGAGGACCAAGCTTATTCTTGAAATAAATATTCACATGCAAAGAGTACCTGAGAAATGACGAGGTATCTCACAAAAAGTAAATATTCACGCTATAATACAATATTATAGACCAAAAGAGTATGCAGTATCATAGGACAACATTTCCATCATACAATTCATCAAAGTAAGACACATTATTCAACACAAGGAAGGAAAATATGGACTGCATATGCCAGATAAATTTAAATGATCATTCCATTAAAATACTATTTTTTTTTGATAGACACACATTTGAAATATTGTGTTTAAAACTTAAAGTTTGAGAAATTATTAATGTTATGTCTTGAATAGTTCTCTGGGAACCTCAAAAAAAACATAGATGTCTTTGTAAAAATAAACAATAATGTCTAAGAGTTCAATAAAAGTAAATTGTGTTTTCCCTTCAAAGAGGATTAGGATGGGGCTCTCGTGGACCATAAAATATGAGAGAGAGACCTGGAAGACAAAAAGAAAGCACTCATGGGTCAACCTTTGGTTTTCATATATTTGGGGAATATAAAAGGAAAAATGACTATTGACTAAGGAAGGAAAGTAGTGAAAGAAAGAACAAGGTGAGTACTAGACTTACTATGAAATAAATTCCAAACCATTATTTTCTTGTTGTGGTGTATTTTTTAGGATGTTGTTGTGCTAGAGGTGGCATAACTCAATTAACGACTTCTTGCTAATCTGTTTTAGTTATTTTAACTAAGGCCTTCATTAACCATTGTTCAATGTACTCCCTCATTGGAGAAACAATTATCTTGTGTTTGGTCTTGGTTTCAAACAACTCATTTTCTAGTTCTCTTAAATCAAGGATTAATTGATGGAGTGTTTCCTCAATGTCTTCATTCTTATTCAGATACCAGACTAGCCATCTTTCTATTTCTTCTTCAGAGAACTCAATTGAGTCACTAAATTCACTACCCCGGGAAACATTTAAGGCTTCCAATTGTTCTTGTAGTTGCTCCCTTGATAAAAGTATTCAATCCATTATGAAATGTGGGCCCTCTAGTTCCTTAGTCAAATCAACAAGATTTAAGAATATATCACCTCTTTTAATGTTAATGACATCACACTCAAACATCAATTCCCTTAATCATTTAATTCTCCTTAACCAACATGCATTGATGTGTTTCGTGCGATTCTTAGAGGGAATGTTTTGATCTCTTCTGTGTAGCTCGCTTAAACTTGAAACCTTCACTGCAAATGTTCCCACTACTTCCTTGTAGAATACTTCATCATTTTCCAAATATTTTTGGAGATATCTTTGAAGTGAAAAACCCTTGTTGAGAAAGAAGTTGAGCTCTATGCTAATTCCCATATCTCAAGGATTAAGGATATTATTTTCTTAATACTATATCCAATGTATTTTCTTACAACCACTAGTAGACTCGATGAGCCTTTTAAATTGGCACTGGTATCAGGGACATCTTCAAGACTACACATTGGTTATATTGTAGTGATGGGCTTGACAAATAAAGGTTTTGGAATAAAATATTTTTCTGATTCCTTTATTCTTTCTTTTAAGACCAAAAATTATTTTTCTATATCATAAATAGACTCCTTCAAGAATTCTCTAATCGCATCATGAAATTATACAATTTTTTAGGGTGTACCCCATGAAAATCGATCTTTGATTTCCACTTCTCTGAAACCTTTTTATTTTTCAAGTTCACTTTCTCAATTAACATTTTTTTGCAATTTTTATGGTAGGACATGTGGTGTAAAGTGACATACTCTTCTTCAAATATCTCTAGCTCTTGAGGAGCCAATTCTTCAGAAATAACCCTGGTTTCATTCATTCTCTATTTTTCCCAGCTAGGCTCTTCTATCACATCATAAAATTCCATATTTTTGTGACTCCCTTCAATTTCAGGTAATTATTTTCCCTCCATTTGAACTTATCTTTTTCTTTTAGTGGAAGTATGCATAGTATGAGTTTTTTCAATTCTCTTCTTAGTAGTTTCCTTGTCTCCACCATCATATGAGTTTCCAATGGATGACATTTTTTGTTCCTGACCACTACTTCGAGGTTTGGTAATTGCTGAGGTAATTTTTTGCAATACATTAGGTGAATTGGGATTTTTATTTGTTGTCTCTCTACCCAGCTAGGATCTTCAATCACATCATAAAATTCCATATCTTTGGGACTCCCTTCAATTTCAGGTAATTCTTTTCCCTCCATTTGAACTTCATTTTTTCTTTTAGTGGAAGTATGAACAACATGAGGTTTTTCAATTGTCTTATTAGTAGGTTCCTTGTTGTTGGGTTGTGGATATGTCGTCATAACTACCATTTCTATAAATTAATTTCATCCCTTTCGATTCCTCTTACCATTCATTATCACTCCATTTGCCACATTTTCTCGTAAAATGCTATCTTATGCTTATTTATGCTTTAGTTGATAAGTAATGTTTCTTTTCCTTTATTTTTAATAGATTAAAGATTATTGTGCATAATTTTACTGATGACGATTTATGAGGAAATTCCAAGTGGCAACATTCTTGTCTTTTCTGCAAATTCTCAAGTAACAACACTCATGATTCCAACCTCTAAAGTTGGAATACTAGCACACTACCATGTGGAAATATACAAC
>JASDQU010010883.1:47338-84333 GCA_032191745.1 Picea mariana | reverse complement strand
ACTGCACTACCCAGAGGTCTTCGACGACTCGTCGGTTATGGACTTGATAATCTTGATGATCGGACTGAAGGCTTCAGTGATTTCGAACAAGGACTTGATTGGACGTTCAGGATGGCCGGGTATGCGGACAAGAGACATATTGCAGAGGGGCCGACTCAGGCTTAGTGACAAACTTTCCTTGGACAATAGCACGACAAGTGATAAGACTCAGGCAGCATATCTGTTAATCATAAGTCTACAAAGTAGGAGGCAACGCAAACTCTCCATATGTTTGGAAGAGTAACCAAACGGTGGAGGACACAACTCTATATAGCGAGAAAAAGCTTCCTAAGGTCGTACTACATCCCATAGTCTGATGATCAAACGGACAGATGTGCTTCATCCAAGGGCGACTCATTATGCTGCCAATAAAGAAAATACTTTTCCCATCCTCTTTTTGGGGTATATTTGATTTTTTTGTTCTTTTTGATGATTTTGAAAAAGAATAAAGGAATATTACGTTACAATGGAGGAACGAGTACTGCAAACATACAAGCTCAAGGCACAAGGACAAGACTGATGTTCTGGTAAAATGATACTCGGGAAAAATCCTCCGGCGGCCAAAGGTGTTAAGACGCAGAAGTAAACTGTCACAAAGCTGGTGGATAAGGTATGCAAATGCGGTTGATAGAACACACAATGGTAACGTCCTTCAATGTAAGTTTAACGAGCCCAGAGAAGGTAAGCTCGGTGGTTTTTCATATTTAGAGAGTCTGAAAAATCATAAAAGGAGACTCCATTGGGGTACCTTTTTCGACAATAGTCTAGTCAGTTTGAAAAAGGGATAAACTAGCACCGATTGGACGTCAATTCAAAACCATTTTAACGAGTGTGAAAAGGACAAGATCACTCGGCTATTTTTTCACTTTTAAGGAGTCTGAAAAAAGCTTAACTATGGACTCCGTCAGGAATGTTCTTTTGGACCATTTTAATGAGTGTGAAAGAATAAGGTCACTCGATGATATTTTCAATTTTAGGGAGTCTGAAAAGAGCTTAACTATGGACTCCAGGGGGGTTTCTTTTTCGTAAATTTAGTCCCTCAGGCCCGAAAAAGGAATAAAATTATACCTGAGAATACTCTTCTAAAGAATGGAAGTTCTATAGAGTATACATTTGTTCGTACAGTTGATCGTCTAGACCGAAAAAGGGGTAAACTACCGCCGGACAGACGTGACTTCAAATTTCAGTTTAACGAGCGTGAAAGGCCACAAGATCGCTCGACAATCTTTTCATTTTTAGAGGGTCTGAAAAGGGCTTAAAAGGAGACCCGTTTAAGGAATGTTCTTCTGGACCAATTTAACGAGTGTGAAGAAACAAGGTCACTCGACAATATTTTCATCTTTAAGGAGTCTGAAAAGGGATTAAAGAAGACTCAATAATGGTTACTTTTCTCAGTTAACCTGGACGAGATCGAAAAGCATAAATGCAGTCTCGCCGGATGTTGCTTTTGGATTTCAAAGCGAGATTGAAAAACAACAAAGTTAGCTCAGAATAGACTCTTTGTGGGTCGATGCCTGGCGTCGCCTCGGGGGAGCTGTATGCTTCGACGAAAACATTGTCTATGATGCCAGGGGTTCTGGAGATATTGATAGGTATCATTTCAGCAATGTTTTCCATATTACCCTCAGCAAAGATCTTGCGTGTAGCTAAGGGATTAGTATGACAAGACCTATCTCCAGTCATAGTCACGGTGAATTCTCCTGCTTTGATTCGGCTTAACTTTGGGAGGAAATATGATCTGTGATGAAGATCTTCCCAAGGTTTGTCCGGACTAGTCATTGCTTCGATTATTGCTTCGTCAGAAGGCAAGACTAAGTCTAACGAATTGACGTTAGCGAGAGAACCCTGAGCCCAGATAGGCTCTAGAAGTGGATCCAACTCTTGTGCCGGAGTCGGATCAAGGTTAGATGAGGTTTGCTGGACTAAAGAGTACACTACCTCAACGGTCGACAAGGGCATGGACATGCCGAGGTGCCCTGTCTCATCCATCGTGGCTGATGGGGAAGGAAGAATCCACGGATCCGCAAAGTAAGTCGTGCGGAACGACGAAACGTGAAAAATCTCAGCCTTGTGGTGATTAGATATAAACCTGACATCGTCATGAGGAGGTGGGTAATCAAAGGTACCCATCAAGGATGGGCACAAACCAACTCCGACATTAACGACACCGGGCTGAGGATTATCAATCATGGGAACTGTGGATGCCCCCAAAGCTGGGTCAGGTCTAGAGAAGGACAATTGATCAATGGCCACTATCCGACCCTCGTGTGGAAACAACAAGACTTGGAAAATTGTAGCAACCACAGCTTGCATAGCATAAGTCCAACTCCGACCTAACAAGAGGTTATAGTCGATGGGAGCATCGACTACCTCTACTTCGATGCACACGGTCTTCCCTCCTAACTGTATAGGGAAAGAAGGGATGATGCCATGTGGTCGGAAAGAACGACTGTCAAACGCAGTGAGGAGAGTAGGTGACGGAGACAAAGCGGGTTGGCCAATGGCCTTCCAACATGCTAACGATAAAACGCATGTCGAGGTGCCCTCGTTGACCACTGTGCGAAATATATTGCGTGTAAAAGTTTTCGTGGGATGAGCCACTACTATCTGAAACGCTACGTGGTAAGGCAGACGAGGTTTTAAGTCGGTTGTATCTAGCATGATGGTACCCGGGTTACAAGTCTCAGTAGAGCCTAAAGCAGTTAACAAGGCTTTCCTCTGAGCAGGGCAGCTTTGGAGGACCTCCAAAGCGGACATCGCACAAGGGGTTTGTGATAAATCTTCCACCACAGAGTAATTCTGGGCGGCCCTTGTGTTTGGGTTGTGAGAAGCTTTCTTAAATGCACCCTTTGGAATGCGTGTCATTGTTTCACCCAACGTCTTCTCGATCTGTAGAGGAAGAGCTGGGATCTTAGCTTCTTTGCCCTTCTCAAAGGCTCTTGGTTTACTATAGTCGTGCGCTCTAGTCGTTATTAAACCATCACCCCTAACCATATATATGTTCGTGGATGAGGAATTGTTGGGGGGAGGGCAGGTTTCTTGGCTGCCCCCTTCTGCACTTGTAGAGGCTTGAGTTAAATTTTGCCCATGCTGAAAGGGATTAGTCAACACGGCTTGTTGTTGTTGTGTGACAAACTTTTGGGCCTCTGCAAGTCGAGGACAAAGATGGGTCGGGTGGTCTTCCGCACATAAGTTGCACAGATACCTCACCTTTTGTTTTTCGGTGGTACCCTCGTCAGCATTATCAGTGGGTTTTTTATCCCCCTTACCCTTTTTGCGTTGTTTTTTCTTCCCTTCAGGCTGCTGCGTGGCCTTTGGGTTAGTCGTCTGCATGGAGTGTACTTCCGACGTTTGGGTAGGAGGAGCAGCCAAAGCAGTAGTCTGGCTGGCCACTGAGTGCTGTATAGATAACTGTTGCAATTGTTTTGTCAATTTCTCAGCGAGCTTGGTTTGTGCTGAACCAACAATACCATCGGCATGTGGTCCAACTCTCTGTCTAGTTTTATCCAGTATCGATCGTGGTTCATCCGGCAGGATGTTGTATAATAAACCAGACTGAGAATAGATGAGCTCAAACTGTTGAGCCCTCATGATGGCACATTCTTCGGAGAAAACTCCTGAAGTCATGACGTCTTTGGATAATTGTGGGACTAAAGACTTAAGGAACCACTCAAGCAGGAATGCTGGTGGAACTGGTACTTTGATTAGACTCTTTCGACGTTTCCACTCATTGGAGTCGCCAATTCTGTTGTTGGGAAATAATACCCTACGGACTAGCAAACTAGGGCTAGGCTTGCATGCAGATTTTGACCTTAAACAAATGACCTTTTAACCTACCACCCAAAACTTAAACCCATGTTTCATGATACATTCATGGAAAGGAACTACTAACCTTTTTACTGATGTTTGGTGTAGATCCTCCGTTGCGCTCTTGACTGCTTGCTCGCGCCGCTTCTTCCAAAGTTATCCTACAGTCAAAACAAACAACCACGCATGCATGCTACTTTTCTACTTGAGGGTTAGAAATTAAGCATAAATCACACAAACCACATATAACTCATGCATTGGGACGGGAAAAGTATTCTTTTATTATTTTCAAAATGAATCAACTTACAATTGTAGTCGAGACCGGCCACCACTCCTTGATCCTGATCCTGGGCTCCTCCTCTTCTTTTGTCCTCCAACTGCTTTGCGTTAATTCTCCTTAGGCTTGAGGAAAGGCTAAAGGGTTGGGACAAATGGATTCGGCAAATGGGCAGAGTTTCTTCGCTATAATTTTCCTCCTCCAAATGGTACCCCTACCCCTTCTTTTATAGGCTAGAAGGAGCTAGGGTTTTGGACGAACTCTCGGCCATGCATGGCAGGGAGTTTCAATTAACTGACCCATATCTTTTTGTCTCGTCGACAACTTTCCTATTTTTGTGTTTTGTTAGGTAAACGCGGGCTGTAGAAGGCCTGCCAGCCTTCACACACATGCAGTGGTGGGTTAGGGCACGTTTGCCTTTACCTAAGAGGATTTTTAAAGAGGTTGTTCAGCAGATGTTTTGGCAATGAAGGGATATGAGTTGGCCTGATACCAGGTAAGCATGTGTGGTGAAATTTAGGGTTATAACAATAGATCCGAATATATGAAGGGGAACAAACCATAATCAAGGTTGTGTGTTATCATAGAATGAACATCGAGGGTTTGGTCGTAGGGTTTTACCATTCCTGGTAATGAAATTCTTCCATACAGAGTCGACAACCTATACCCGAAATGATAGGTTCATTAATTCACTATGCCAACAAGGTGATTCAAGTACAGAGTGTAGTAGTTGCGCATTAATTTCCATGACTATTATCACAACCATAGTGTTTGCAAAGGGTTCAAAAATATGTTAAAAAAAAACTACTCATTAATTAAATGCAACTCATCTAACCATATAACAATTATATCAAAACCCCAAAACATCCAAAAATGAGTCATTCAAATATTGGATATAAGCATGATGACTCTTAAAAGAAAACCTTGTATAAAAATAAAAATACTACCAACCTATGTTTTCATGTATCGATTCATGCTTTCAGTCATGAATCAATCCTGAAAACAAAATGAAAACGTAAACTTTAAAGAATTAATGAATATCTTTACTAATCCGGTAATCATCTCAAAAAGATAATATTTACAAGATGAGGTGGAGACAACTACAGAAAGTGTAATTTTTTGTTCAAATAACGAAATCGTATGGGGCTGCCAACAATGGCGACTTACTGGGAGAAGAAGTTATCTATGCATCACTAGAGAGTTCATGTTAGTACTGATCAGAATGATTTGAAAATTAAAGAACAATCGACAACGAATCAAGCATCTTGATCAAAATAAAAAATCACTTAGTCTAGCGTTAGATGTATTTCTGTCCAAATGCAAACCGATGACAAGTTTTAATTATGAGGGAGACGACGTTTAGGCAAATGACTCCAATATTGTTGACAAGGCCACTACTGCCAGCAGGCGTCCATAGCCTCGGCAGGGATGCCAATTAACCCACTCCAATACCTCTACCCTATCCAAGAAACATCAATTCAAGATGAAGGTCATTTTACGATTAATGCAAAAAAGTTATAACTGATAATTTTCTCAAGCCCGACATTACTTCGCTACCAACAGGATTGTTTAGTACCTCGACAAAGTTGCCTTGGCATCATGCATGCATTTACCTGTTGCCTGCAGACCTGTTCAATATCTTGACAGGTTTATAGACACTTCCCACACTTTACAGTGCTTTCAACTCTCTAGAAGTTATTTTAGAATTTGACATTAAATTCATGTTCTTCAGGAGAGCGGGGTGATGCTGAAAACTTCAGTCTTCAAACAACTTTATATTTTTCAATTTAATTTGTCATTTGACAACCTTCATCATGATATGAACTTAGTTTTATGTTAATAACGATTTATCAAGGACAGGAAGGTGTACTTGAGTTGTTTTCTTTAAAAACAAGGACAGTGTAAAGAACTTTAATGATGATCGTATCTTCTCGTGATTATAAAGTGAAACCAGGAAGACTATTTTGAACATAAAGTTTTCCTTAGCTAGTCTGAATTTTAGCAGTTTACGGGACTAAGGCTCTGAAATAAATTCGATTGTTGCTTGATAAAGAGACTTCTAGTTTCCTTTCATGAAATAAATGGTGACCCAGACATAAATTTATTCAGAAACTAGTAAAAACAAGAAAAATGAAAAGAACCAAATTCAAAAGACAAAAAGAAAATTAAAATAGAAAAATATGTACAGAGAGGTGGTTCCGAAATCATCAGGATAAATATATTTTGAGAGCTTGGCCATTCACTGGAAAAGTGTCTGGCTGTCCCTCCAAATTGTGTAGACGAAAAGAGTTGGGACTTAGTTTTTCAGAGATTACAAATGGTCCCAACCACAGATTCTATAACTTGGAGTGTTCCCCTTTTCCCTCGTGGGGTTTATCCCATTTGAGAACTAGGTATCCTACCTCAAAGTTCCTATCTGAAGAAGAGTTTGAATCAAACCAAATTTTCACAATCTGCTGATGTTGATCCAGCTTCTTCTTTGCTTGCGCTCTTACTTCCTCCAGTTTTAATAAGGCATTGATTCGACTTTCCAAAGGAGGGCAGACCTCTTCTTGGAATTTCTACAATAATTGCATAGATGGGAGTAAAACATGAGGAGGTAGGATTGCTTCTCTCCTGTAAATGAGAAAGAAAGGAGAATTACCAACAAAGGTTTTGGGTGTTATTCTATCAGCCCAGAGTGCTTTAAATAGTGCATTGTGCCAGTTCTTGTGGTTTTCAAAAACTGTCCTCTTAATGATCTTGATTAAATTTTTGTTTGTTGATTCTGCTAGACCGTTTCTTTGGGGGTAGTAGTTGGCATAATACTTCAATTTAATCCCTTTTTCTAAAGAAAACACATTCATATCCAGGGATGAGAAATAATACACATTATCAAAGACTAAACATTCGGGAATGTTGAATCGAGTAATGATATGTGAATTAAGGAAAGATACTACATGATTCATGTTTACCACTTTCAAAGGTGCAGCTTTGGACCATCTGGTAAAATAATTTGTTGTTGTAATGATATATTTGTGTTGCTGTGAAGAAGAAGGGTTAATTGGTCCTATGATGTCAAGACCCCACTGCTGAAAAGGTGAATCTACAGTAACAGGCTGCAAAGAGAATGTTGCCTTTTTGACCCGTCTAACAACCTTTTGGCAGATTATACATTTACGACATAGAGTGTGGGCATCTTTAAACAATGTGAGCCAATAGTACTCGGCTCTTAACACTTTGTGAGTAGTGGTGTCTCCACCGAAGTGTCCACCAACTTCTCTTGTATGGAGTTCAGATAATACTTTTTCTGACTCTTCCTTTTCCAAACAATGCATAAGAACACCATCGAAATTCTTCCGAAACAATACATCATTTATTAGCTGGAAAGATGTAGATTTTAACTTGAGTGCTCTTTTGTTTTTAGGATCAATGTGGTGAGGAGTAGATCCATGTGTTAAATAAAATTTAATATCATCATACCAAGAATTAGAAACAACTTGTGTACAACTGATTTGTTTCTCGTTGTGTTGATTTACAGTTGAGATGTTAAGTTGACTTTCCTGTCCTTCAATTGAATCAACCACTAGTTTACATAGGCCTTGAACTCTAAAAATTTGAGCAAGAGTTATTTCGAGGTCATATTCTTGTAATGACGACATCCAATTTTCTTGTTTTTCACCCAATTCCTTTTGTACCAACAAATTTCTTACAGCAAGGTAAGGAACGATGACTTTAGTTCTGGATTTCAGTAGATATGACCGGAAGTATTTCACTGCTTTAAAAACAACATATGCCTGTTGATCCACAACTGGGTAATTTAGCTCTGCCCCTTTGAAGGATGAGCTCATGAAGGCAATTTGTATTTCATTGCTTTCAACATTCTTTTGTGTTAACACAATAGCATAAGATTGCTTAGGTGAAAGTGTAAAGAGTGAAATCCTGGGAAAAATCCGGGCTCATCAGGGAAGGAGCTTCTACTATTGCTTTTCTAATAGAATCAAAAGCTTGACTTTCTTGGGGTCCCCAACGATATTGAACATCCTTTTTAATTAAATTCTATAAAGGCCTTACCATTTCTAAGAAATTTGGGACAAATCTTCTGGCGAAATTAATCTTTCCTAAAAAGGATTGCATGGATTTTTTGGAAGAGGGAGGGGAGATTTTAGCAATATCTTGGGTTCTTTCCGGGTCAATAATCATTCCGTCTTTGGACACTATAAACCCAAGTATTTTTCCTTGCTCTATTGCAAAGAATGATTTCTTAGGGTTGAGGGATATTCCATACTTGTATCATCATTCTATGACAACCCTAAGGTGAGATAAATGATCTTTCTCGTTCTTAGAGAAAATATTAACATCATCGAGATAGACCACTACTGATTGATTTACAAGATGACGAAAAACAATGTCCATTTCTCTCTGGAAAGTGGCCCCGACATTTATAAGCCCAAAAGGTATCTTCTTGTAGGCATAAGTCCCCCATGGGGTACGAAAAGTGGTCTTGATCTGATCTGGGGGAGACATGAGGACCTGGTTATACCCCGAAAAACCATCTAATAGAGATAGTCTTTCTGAACTAGATACCTGCTGAAGGATCTGTTCCATTGGAGGAACAAGATAATTATCTTTATCAGACGATCGGTTCAAGTTACGAAAGTCGACACGGAGTCGAATTTCACCACTTTTCTTCCTAATAGGAACTAGATTAGACACCCATTGTGTGTGTCTCACCGGGAAAATTATCTTTGCATTTAGTAATTTATTTAGTTCTTTCTTGACAGTGGGTTCTAATTTGGGGTGCATCTTTCTTAATTTCTGTTGAAAAGGTTGAGTTAGTGGTTTCATGGGGATGACATGTTGTATTATATTAGGGTCAAATGTTTTCAAATCATCATATGTCCAAGCAAAAATGTCTTTAAATTATTTAAACAATTTTATAAAGGCATATCGTTCTTTCTTGGAGCATCCCGTTCCCAAATTAATATTTTGAGGATTTTCTTTAGTCCCTAAATTTACCGTCTCATAAGTCAAAGAAGAACTGTTCGTTTTACAATTAATTGACCCTCTAAACTTATCATGCAAGTCATAAAACCTCTCTAGTCTTACAACGGATCTGGGAATAGAGTTTACCATATCAGATATCGTTTCAGGAGATCTAGGATCTCATATTACCGTGAAGTTGTGGAGATTTGCATCATGAGTGCCTTCGTCGATGACTGCACCTTGGAAGGTGTCCTCCATATGCAAGAAGTTGATGATCTGTTGGTCATCGTCAAACACTCCCCAATTGGTGATGTTTTTCGGGATCAACGGCTTGAACAACAATTCAATCAAAATTTCATTAGGAGAAAGACCTTCTGCGGGAAATATTTTAGAAGCGACATTAGCCAATAAATCAGCCTCCGAATTACTTAGTCTAGGAATGGAATTTATGTTAAATGTTGAAAATTTTTGCATTAAACTCCATACCTCAGTTTGGTAACTTTTCATATGTAGTGATAAGCAATGTATGGAGTTCCTTACCTACCTAACCAGGATCTTTGAATCACTGAATACCATTAAATTTCGTGCGTCCATATCCAAAGCTTTCCTAAGCCCTTGTAAAAGTGCTTTGTATTATGTGGTGTTATTAGTGCACTCGAACTCTAATCGACAGGCAATGAAAGTATTATTATCTACAGGATCTATGAGTACACATCCTCCACTAGCTCCTTCTTCGGATTTGGATCCATCAAAGTACAATGACTAGATTTGAGCTTCATCAGTAGTGTTTTGCACACTTTTCAAAGCTAATGATTGAGTATAGGTCATAATTTTTTATTACTTCCCTGGATTAGTGATAGGGGAATTTTCAGTCATGAAGTTACCAAAGAAGGTATTCATTCCCTTCATTTCAAATGAATTAGTAGATGCGATAAAAGGTCTGTTTGCATCATTTAGATCCATCACGGTGTGCTTGAGATAGCGTTCACCATTTATCCTAATTTCATTGGGATGTCCATTTTCTGATAGCCACAAATGAGACCAATCTGTGGCAAAGTAACCATGCAACTGTTCAGACCAATACCTGCTTAAAAAAAACCATAGACTTCAGGGATGTCAGCAACAATGATGACAATAATTTGGTGAACCTTAGGATTAGAAGATAACCTAACCAGAACATTCTTAAGTTCATTGATTACCTTAACGTTCGTCCGATCAAGATGAATGATTTTGAGATTAGAAGGTTGAACTTCTGCGTTGAGTTTTTGACAAATAGATAAAGGCATCACATTTGATGAAGCGCTGGAATCTACCATGCAATTATGTACATTCCTATTAAAAATTTCAAAAGTTAATAAGAAAGGCGAGACATTTTTACGAGTGTTAACAACAAAATTCTGTTGATTTTTTGTCGTTGTCCCTGAAACAATTTTATCTACATTTGATACAGTTTTTCAGCTAAATCCCTTTTATCTAGAGGTTCAAATGTCGTTTTAGTTGGGATCTTTTGGGTTGTTTTAGAACCAAATTTTGCAGTTTTCTTGTTGCTAGGATTGTTGTTCTTACTGTTTTCTGCTATACTTTGAAGCATTTTCTGCAGAATAAGGGGAAATTTCAGCAACTCGAAAACATAAATATTAGCCCTTATCTTTTTCAAATCTTCAATTAAATCATATTCTAAAATAGGGGATACTAAACTTTGTTTAATTTCATCTCGCTTCGACTGATTTGGAGGCACATTATTACTTGCTTCAAAAGAAGGTTTGTTCTGTGTTTTTCCTCTTGTGTTGTAGGGGTGGAAAGTTTCAAACTTTGCTTGGAAAATACTGTAAGAGAAGTGACCGAAGATATTGGGGGATGAATCTTCTTCTCTCGGTACTTCTTTCTCAGTTACGTCTTAAAAAATTTCAAGAGGGGCAGAGGCAGGATTATCATGTGCTTCTAGAATAGTTTGCAAAGTGTACTACAAGCTTTCGAAATTGAGACCTTCAGTGGTCGGATTTGGCCGATTGGGAGGAAAAGGTTTTCTGAATGGAGTTTTAAAACTTCCTTTGCTTGAGGATGCCTCCTCGGCTGATCTCTTCAAGTCCACGACTTGATTTGATAGTTTTTGGAAAGCTTTATGCAAGCTTTCTAAGTCTAAAGTTTCAGGTTGACTTTTGGCTTGGGGAGGCCTAGTAAGGATTTCTATTTTCTTTTTAGAGGATGAAGCTATTTTAGCTTCACTATTGAAATTGTCTTTTAAGATTAATATATCCTTTTCGATTTGGCTTGTCTCCTCAAAGGATTCCAGTAGTGTGCTCTTTTTAGACCTTTTGACCCAAATTGCTATGTTGTTGTGTAGAGATTTGGTGTAATATGCAACAATTAGATTTTCAGCGGGCATTGAATCTTTGGGAATTTGATTTTTTAACGTAATAAATCTTTGGTTAAAATCTTTTACTTTCTCCTTAGGGTTCATTTTTAGGCTAGAGAGCTCCATAACCAAGACTTCAGGATATTTATCATCTCCAAACTTCTCTAAGAAACAAGTTTCAAATTTGTCCCAAGAGACAATGGTTTGGGGTTGTTGGGCAAAATACCACGTGGAGGCATTTCCCTCGAATGTATAAGGAAAGAGTCTTCATACTACATCTTAATGCTCTAAACTTTGGAGTCTAATGGCCAACATAAACTTCTTTATGTGATCTTCAATAGATTGTTTAGAATCTGGATCAAATTTAGGCAACCATTTCTCCGGGTGTTTTGGTAATGGGTGTTGAGGTCCAGGTACAACGACGACATCTTGATCGAGCCAAGGTATGGGGACTTTGTTTTGGTTTTCCATGGGTATTGGTGGTGTCGAAGGTTGAGATGATTCAGACAAGGAAATGCCTTCATCAAATGACTCTCCTCTTGAAGAGGATGGAGATGAACCAGAAGGAGAAGGTGGGATACCAGACCCTTCGGCTCCAAGAATAGGTGTTTTAGTAGGATTGGTGGTATTATCTCCTAGGGGATTTGAGAGTAGACCAGTGCCTTCAAGTTGTTCTCGGATATTCGAGAAATCTAAGGGTTTATTAAGAGGCTTACCAGGTTGTATGATACGGACCAAAGCATTATGTGTCTTTATGAGTGACTGGTGAACAATTTCTTGGACGCCGACCCCTTAAGGAGCTGGTGTTACTGGTTCAACAGGAAACTGAGGATTATCATTTGAGGTAGTTGTTGTTTCAAGTGTAACGTTGTTTTCTGAGTGACTACGTGTTACAATAGGGGCGTGAGTGTGTGGAGGAGGAGTCTTGCGACTTCCACGTGCCATCAATTGAATTCAACCCTCCTTCTATCGCCATTTGTTGACAGACAAATTTGACATGCAGTCAACTGGAAGAATAGGTCCGCTCCAGGGTTCTCTAAATAACCCAAGCCGTTTGGTGTAACCTATTCTGACGGGTTTAATGGCTCCATTAGCTAGCTAAGTTCCTAAAACAAAGAAAAGAGAAAAACTATCTAATGCTAAAACTATATTAATCTATGAACTTTAATCTAGTTATTTACAAATACATTAAACAGAAAAAGGAAATATGAACATATCACTTATGAACATAATTTACAGATTGCAAGTTTTAATGAAAGCCTTGCAAAATCAATGTAAAGATAATTGTTTTCAAAAGCAGATAAAGAAAGCACATTTTTTATATTTTATTTTTTTAATTATAAATCTAATAAAACTTGAAGTAACTAAGTTGTAGAACAAATATGCACATATGGTCAAAGCCAATCTAAAACTATCTTGTTTCACTAATAGGAAAATTAACAAAAGTGAATAGAAATAAAGCTAACTTGAGTTTTATATCATGTCTATGTCTTCTATGCAGTCCAATAATCTAGTTGTTCTTTCTGTAAGAAAAATCTATGACAGACTGATAATGATGCCTCTAGAACAAACTCTAGATGTTTGTTGGCAGCCAGAATATGAAAACAAAATAATAGACAAGTATACACGATGATCTTATAATTATGAGCGATCACAGTAATATAAATCTTAATGTAAAATGTTCATATTATCTATCAACTAACATCAAATAAAAATCATGATCTTACAATTGATATGATGATCACAGTGATAATTAATTGAAACAACAAATTAAAGACAACATTTAAAATATCAAATAAAATGGAACATCACATGTCATTAAGACTAAATCTATACAACACATTACTATTCCAAAATAAGAGAGACAAAACATAAATGAGACATCCTTCACATAGGTCTAAAGCTGAAATGTTATAAGTTGTTCCATTAAGTTCTGTGAATCATTTGTCCATAATCTGTTCCAGGCAAGGATGATCCTTCACTTACAAAATGTAGAGTATTTAAAGTGTTTTGAAATCTCATATTCCTATCTCCTAGGATAGGATAGGATCTCATGAGATCAAAATATCACAAAAATAGAGGCCCTACAACCACTCATAATTGAGTTGGTTCTTTTCAAAAATTAATAAAAGTTTGTTTACAAAAAAAACAGAAAAGAAATACTAATCATCTAAATGCAAAATCGAACATGTTTCCCCCAAATGATCAGCATCAATATCTACCATTTCTTGAAAACGAAACAGGAATAAGTTAGATAAGTTATTAACAACTAATTACTAATTTTTTATTTAAAAATGACTTGGCTACATAATCAAAAGATTTTGTAGACAGTCTTATCTTAGCAAACAAAATCTAATTTCAAACTGATTCGATTCAAATAGATAACACGAATGTAATAAGAGGGAAAACCATTTTACCATTTCAAAAAATGACTAAAGGTGGATCAGGGTAGCTCAGAATTGATTATGGCTTTAACACTATTTGCGTTTTTTATCACTATGTTACCTGTCCTTTTAAGGCATTTAACTTGTCTCTCCGCGTTTGCTCTGAGGTCGAGATTTTCTTTTCTCAGTAATTCACTTTGAGCTGTGAGTGTTTTAATCTGAGCGTGAAGGATGGGAATATCAGTGTAATATCGTTCAATCCAATGTAGACAAACGTCACACTGTACTGAAGGAACGAACTATTGGTGAAGCGTGTGGTCAAGCATGGTTGTATCAACTTCACCTGCTATTTTCCCTTAAGAAAACCCGATACCAGAAATTCCCTCCTTAACCTTGAGGCATGGTGGCATATTTGTAACAAATTCGTAGGGTTTGGCAAGATCAAATCTTTGACAATCTGGGTCTTCCAAAGCCAGGAAATCTTCAATTTCAGAATCTAAGACCTCATTGAGCTCGATCAGGTCGATCGAGCTCAAATGAGCATTGTTCTGATTCCTCAACTTTAACAAAATAAGACGACCTACTCTTTTTTTTTGAAACCCTAGGGTTGCATGTTTTTGCTTCGTTTGTTTACAAGATTTTTTGACATCGGGCTTCACAGTAACACTCTGAACAACATCAAAATTAGGCACAGGAGGTTTAGCTAACTCAGACTCAACAACCTTTTGCTCATGTGAAGACTGACTTGGCCTTGTCTTGTCTAGAGGGTTTCTGTTAAGAGAGTCTGGTTCATTACTGGGAATGTCGGGTTGTTTTTTAATCAAAGGCTCATGCAAATTAGGGCTTTCTACAGGAACGGTCATAACAAAACCATTTCTAGTCAAACAACCATCCCAACAGTCGCCCATAGTTGTCAAATAGTGAATCAACATAATTTTAATCAAGCTGTGATGGAAAAGACTAGAGTCGGGGCTCTGTCTCTTAAACTTTTTAGACATTTTATACAGGCTTCTCAAAAGATAAAAAGGCATGTTTAACTGATAACCAATGAAATTCATAAGGAGTCATATATGATAGAGGAAAATTAAACCAAAGCGACCCTCGCAGGTCATGAATTATTTGAGGATCAACAACAAACCATGCCACCTAGGTTTAACCAAAGAAATAGGAATACCTTTTTCGCAACAGTTGATTTTCCTAGAGGTCATGAAGAGGCTCCAAGGTACTTCTTCGATCTTTGAGTTTTTGAACCATTTCTCACCGGTGGATGGAAGCCCTATGGCTTCACTTACAAAATCCTTTGTTACCTCTAACTGGGTATCCCCAATCTTCACCCTGCACCCATCGAAAGTCTGTGCAAAAGCCCTTGCTACCTGAAGGTTATGATCTTCAAATATTGATTTCCATGACTATTATCACAACCCTAGTGTTTTCAAAGGGTTCAAAAATATGTTAAAACAAAACTCCTCATAAATTAAATGCAACTCATCTAACCATATAACAATTATATCAAAACCCCAAAACATCCAAAAATGAGTCATTCAAATATTGGATATAAGCATGATGACTCTTAAAAGAAAACCTTGTATAAAAATAAAAATACTACCAAGCTAGGTTTTCATGTATTGATTCATGCTTTCAGTCATGAATCAATCCTGAAAACAAAATGAAAACACAAACTTTAAAGAATTAATGAATATCTTTACTAATCCAGTAATCATCTCAAAAGGATAATATTTACAAGATGAGGTGAAGGCAGCTACAGAAAGTGTAATTTCTTGTTCAAATAACAAAATCATATGGAGCTTCCAACAAAGACTTAGGACCCGAAAACCAAGTTGATAATTAAAACGAAGTCCCCAACCAATTCAATAGGAAATTACTTAATTCTTGACTCAAGGGCACCAAAAAGGATGTATGTAGTATATAATATTAAGAGTTACCTTGAGAAACTCACTAGAAGATTACACAAAGTCATAAATTATCCAACACTATGGAATTGGCATTGTCATCATCCTTGGGATTTTTGGATCAACTAGACATATGAGGCATTTCATTAACAACCATAGACCCACAATCACCAGTGTTTTCAATATAAGGCATGATAACATTAGAAGTGTCAAAGGGACATCTAGAATGGTGTGGGAGAGCAAGACAAGGACTAATTAGGTAGAGCATGACTTATCACATAAGTGACCCACCATAGTGTTATAAAAGTTGTTGGAGATTATTGAAATATACTGAGCACTTTCCAACTTAAGATGGGATGTATATGAAAAGTTTTACCACCCCATAAACTCTACAATCCAAGAAAAGGTTACCTTCCTCTTTACAACATAGAATTTCATCATTCTTGCATCTCTTCTAGATATCGAAAAGGATTTCCACTTTGAATACATGTAAGGTTTCTTTGAAGTCAAGTTTCAACTATATATTATTTTGTCACCTAGTAGGGGAAACTTTCCATGTAAGTTGAGACTCAGTGAATTGTTCATATAAGATATAATCCCCGCCATGCCACCTAGTATTTTCCACGTAACCAAAATATGTACTTGAGAGATTCAACCTTTCCATAAAATGCACATTGGTTTAGCCATAGGAGGGGATTAAAACATTTGGGTGTTTGAACTATAGCTTTGAGGAAACTCACACTTCTGGTGGAAGTGTTAAATATGAAAGGTGAGGGGGACTTATCATAATTAGACCCATGCACTAATGATAATGCAATGGGATACAAATATTAGGTGTATATTAGTAAGTAATAAAGAAATGAATGAAAGCGTGTAGAAATAAAGATTTTAAATGTGCTAAAATCCGAGAGGAAGGGAGCATCCCATGCAAAAATGCGAGACATGTCGCTCAAATTTATACAATATTATTATCATTACAAGGAGGGACACAAATAATTCACATTTGTAGTTGTAATACCCCGTTTTTTACCCCTGGAATGCATTGGATGAGATTATGTATACATTGTAAATGCAAATTTATAATGATGGAAGTCAAGCCATGTGAGTTTAAATAAAATGACCCCCCCTTCTATTTATAGAATCACTATGATTATCCCTCTTTTAGCCAAGCTATATGGAATTATTCTGAAAAGGAAGGTCAACATATCGCTAGAAAGCCATGGAAAAAGGGATAAATGCCATGCCAAATTTAGGAGCTATCATTCAACTGTGGACCACATTATTATGCTTAGGATCATTGTGGAGGAGTGTCGTAATAATAAAACCAATCTCCCATGTTGCTTTGTTGAATTTAGAAAAGTGTTTGACATAGTTCCTAGAACCAACCTTTGGAATATATTAGAAAAGTTAAAATTTCCTTTCGAGTTGAGAGTTGCGGTGATAAGGTTGTATGAGAATGTTATTTCCATGTTTAGAAACACTACGTTGCAAATATTGTTGTCATTGATGTCAAAGACGGGGAGAGACTATAGATTTCCAAATATTTCAAGATGGAGATTATTACAAATATTGTTTTCATTGATGCCAAAGACAGGGGTAGAGTACAGATGTCCAAGATAAATATTGCAAGATGGAGATCGTTGGAAATATTGTTTTTGGATTTTCGATGCTCAATTTGGACACCCTATATTTGAAAGAATTTTTAATCTAAATACCTAGCTCAAATGGTATAATAAGTTATATGGTTGGAAATCTTATTCTGAGGCCTTTCCAATGGTATATGGCACTCCCTCTAACTCCTTAGGAATGAGGATATATGAATTGTTTTTTCAGACAACCTAGCGATAAAGTTCAGGTTGCCCCAGCCAATATTTACAGGTTGGCCCTTAAAGTGAGCACACAAACACTATAAATATAGGATATATGTGTGAATTTGAAGATCATCCAAGCAATAAGATCAAGTTTGAGGTGCGTAAAATATATCTGAGGTGTGAAAGAGAAGTTGGAGAGTATTTTTGGGGTCTAAAGGTGCAAGAGGAGTTTTCTTGGAGTTTTAAGGTGCCTTATGAAGGACTAAGTTATATGATGTTGCAAAGTGTGATATTTTGAGGTTGTGATGGAGCAATCTGGGATTATATTATGGGAATGATGCTATGAGGTTCGCTTGGGAATGAAGGCTAAATCTAACTAGGGTTTGAAGCTATATCTCGGGTATGAAGCAAGGAGAGGCGTTGGAACATGAAATTTAAGGGTATGACGATGCTATGAAATACATCAAGTATGAAGCATGCAGGTGAATTCAGAAGTACTTTGTGTATGAAGATATTAGGTTTTCATCTCTATAGGTCTTACTAAGTTAGTGCTCACCTGAGGAGATTGGTGTCTATAGTAGGTTGGTGCCTACAATATTTGTAACAGTAGGTTGGTGCCTGCAAGATTTGTAACAATAGGTTGGTGCCTAAAGACATTTATAAAGATAATTTTTTGTGGTTTTCTCCTGCCAGGGTTTCCAAGTTAAACTCTATGTACTGTGATTTGAGTTTACATGCATTTACTATTTTAAAGTTAATGAATGATTAATGAATTCTCAATTAAAGTAAAAGGTATCTTATACGAATTCACCCCCCCTCAATATAATCATATGTTCAACACACAAAGGGTTGGTTGGAAGATATTAACTATAATATTGGAGCTAAGAAAGTTTTTTCCTTGTCCCCTGCCCTTTTTGGCATATACAACAACAATTTAGAGGGTTTTTTAAGACGTTTCCACACAACTTTAGGCAGAATAGTCATCATCCTTATTCTTTATGCTAATGGCATTGTTCTTATTGAGAGGTGTCCCTATGATCTTAACAAGCAACTATAATTTTCAAGGATTTCTTCTATAGTACTAGTATGAATATTAACACTAACAAGACAAAGGTTATGATAATAAATCCAAAAACATCACTTACGATGATTTTGTGTATAATAACACAACTTGGAGGAAGTGACTTCAAACAAATATCTTGGAATAGATCTACATCAGAAGCTTAACTAGAACTATAGCACTAAGAAAAGGATAAATGAAGGGTGGAAAGATTATTATGGCCTTGAAAACAATTGAAAATCAATAAAACTTTAGCTATTGGATAAAAGAAACTCCTCTTTAAGACTCTCATCACTCCTACTATCTTATATGGTTGTGAATTTTGGGGTTGCAACGTCTCTAGAGAATTGCGGAGAAAAATTGAGCAAATCTAGAAGCATTTTAGAAATTACAATGATAAAATTAAAGGAAATACACCCTATCCTATCCTCCTCATAGAAGTGAGTCTTTCCCCCATTGAGATCATGGTAATGATTAGGTACCTAATGTATAAGAACAATATAAACAACATGGAAGACAAGAGGCTTCCTAAGATTTCCTCAAACTCTAGGAAAAACCACCTATGACTCGAGCATGGTTGGCATAAAGATGCCAAGTATTGGCTAAATCATTGGGGAATCGAGGAATAGGTCACTTTGTATGATATTGATAATATTAAAAATATTATTACATCTAAATTTAAGGAGAAATCGTGGTGCAATAAATAATTAGAGGATAAGAGAAAATTAAGATACTAGAAGGAGGTGATTAACCCTAATCTAGAAGATCAAACATATGTATCTATTTTAGCTAGTATAAAGAAGAAAATTGACATTACTAAATGTTGTCCCTTGGGTATGGAAGTAAGCGAAGAGTAAGGCAGAAAAGATAGAATGTGAACTGCGTGGAAGTCACAGTGACTGATACTAGGTCGAAGTGAGCAGAAGAGAAGAAAAGACGGAGCAAAGTAAGAGAAAGAAAGTCGTTGGACGAGGAGATCGAGGATGACAGATCAGCAAGGAAGATGGATCGTGGACAACTCAACAAGCGAAAAAATCCATTGTTGGATACTTTGGAGCACCGCACAAAAAGGAAGGAAAGACAGGCTAGCGAAGCCATGAAAACGTGGGTCAAGTTGACCTAGGGTTTTAGACACCTAGGGTTTTGGTATCTAGGGTTTTGACACATAGGTTTCTGCCTAACGTTGTCAGTGAGCTATTGTAATGTATAAATAAAGGTCAAGAGGACCTGAGAGGGGTTTGATTATGGGAATAGGAGCGATTGTTGTTATTGAGAGAGAAGTAGTGTGCTGAGAGAGCATTCTGTATTGTAAGATCTTCAGCTGGATGCGCAGGGAAAGGAGGGAAAGGGGAAGAGAGAAAGAGAGAGGATTTGCTAGCTAAGAGCACATATAAGAACTATATGATTTCATCTTAATATATTATAAGGCACAGTTCTGTGGACATAGCCCCAAGGGAGGGGGTGAACCCCGTATATCTTGGTGTTGTGTGTGATTGATGTTGTGTTCTCTTGTTTGTAGATATATTGTTATTGAATTATTGTGTTAGATCTGACAGATGGTTGTGCGAAGTAGATATAAGTTGGTAATTGATATCTAGATGATGTGTTGTTCTTGTACTAGATCCACTTTGTATTCCCTTTGGTTGTAGAAATCTGTGTCTTGCAACCCCCCATAGCTACTTCGGGTGAGACTGCATCTTCCTTGTAGGTGTTGCTGAAAGGGACAGTAGTTAGGGCTTGTTGGTGTGCTCTTGGAGTTGAACCCTGGGTTTGCCCCTGTGCCAACAAATGGTTCTGTTGTCAGGACATGAATCTTCTTGAGGGAATGTCAAGGTGGTTTCCATCGAAGACATAGATTAAGAAGTGGATAGAAGATCAAGAAAAGGACTTCGTTGAACCCCAAAATAAGAACCCTAATCTTAGTACAGAGGATTGGTTGGGAAGATATATCTTTACTTCTATAAATGAGATTTTCTTTGGAGGAATTCATCAGGATTTATATGGGTAGCTAGCTAGGTTAGAAGACACCTAATTTGAGATGATATCTAGAACACCTATGATTTGGATGTCGACACTGATCAAGAAGATCAAGAGAGTTGATAACGTCATGTCAAGAGCAGTAGATCACTGGTTTGATAGCACCATTGGAGGGTACATCACCGAGTTTGCTGTTAACAGAGTAGAGTCATATAGCCAAGCTGAGAGGTCTTTCTTTAAAGGACCCAGAGGAAAAGTTTTACACTTTTTAAAGTTGAAGATCAAGATGTTATTTCATGAGAAAAGAACATCTTGAAGATACAATAGTTGGTCAGATTGGAAAAGGATGATGTTCAAGAACTTGGACAACGACAACGACACAGAGGCTGGACATACGCGCAGTGGGAGAGAATTCAGAGAAGTTCCTCTTGTGAACCTGTTTAAGTAGAACTATGGGGATGAGGGTTTCTACAGTGGAGAAGAGGCAGATCTGATAGACGAAGAACAGTCAGAACCTACTAGGGAAGAGGAAGAGAAGATTGAAGCACCTCGCCGGGAAGAGCTAGAAACTTCAGGAACCGCGCTGACTATTGAAGTAAGTACTATTATTCCTCCTGTTGTTTCAACAACATTAAGCAATCAGAGTAATCAAAGTCACCAGAGCACTCAAAGCGCTGCCACTAGAAGTCCACCACATATTCAGTCAGGAAACCTAGGAAGACCTATGGCAGATGAGATGAGGTTACCCACCTTCAGAGGAGATGGATCTAAAGATCTTGATCAACACTGGTTTCTATGTGAAGCTGTGTGGAGTATTAAAAATCTCACCGACGAAGATGTTAAATGAGCTCAGTTTAGTACTACCCCGAGAGATTGCGCACTGATCTAGTACATGAAATTTTTCCAAGGAGTTGCACTTAACCCACTGAATTTCATTAAGACTGCGCTAATTGTCGAATTCAAGAAAGCTAAGTCAGAGTCGTAGTGCATTACAAAACTAAAAGAAATCAAGCAGAGAATAGTTGAACCTGTGTGGGAGTTTGAGTAGAGATTTAAGACCTTGACAAGCCATTTGAGTTTTCATATCCCAGATGAGCAGAACAAGGAATGGTTCATTGCTGCCCTTTTACCACACACCAGAGTCCCTCTAATGCAATAGAAGATTTCTTTGCAGGCTGAGGCGTTGGATATCGCCATGAAACTAGAATCAACCCCTATGGCAGAATCTAGCTCAGGTATGCGTCAAATCTCGAGTCAGCTAACTAGTTTATCTCTACAGGTCAAAGATATGAAGAAAGATAAGGGAAACGATAAAAGAGAAGATATCTGGTGCATTAGATGCAAATCAAAAGGCCATGACAAGGAGCATTGTCCCCTATTTCATGAGTATTTGACATCTAGAGCCTCGATTCCTTTAAAGCAAGTTACCTTACCATGGTGCGAGGTATGTAGAAGTAGACATCGCCCTGGTGAATGTTATTACATGCAAAAATATGTTCAAACACCCAAAAAATCTATATTGCACGTTTTGTAAGTTGGTAGGGCATGATGATAGGGATTGTAGGGCCTATGACCTCATGCATGAAAGGTCAAGGGATATATACAAAATTCAAGGTGAAGTACAACAAGAAGGAAACACTACGCAATATAATTATCTAGGAAGAGGAAACTTCAACCCTTGTGGTGGATTCATAGGAAGAGGATGAGGAGGAGGTATGAGTCGAGGTAGAGGCAAAATCATTTGTTATAAATGCGCACAGCCAGGACACTTAGCAAGGAACTGTAAGAACCCTTGTACCACTTGCAGCTACTGCAACTCATTCATACATTTTACCGAAGATTGTCCTGTGTTGCTAGCCAAACTTCAGGAGAGATGAGGACCTCAGCAGAACCGCAAGTGAAACTGATATACGTTGAACCTCGCAGAGAGGACCCTAGAGTCATTGTTATTACTAGAGGAGGCGTTGTTACAGGAGAATACAAAGCAACCCAAAGAAAGAATACAGAAGAATCAGGAGTCAGGAAAGCGGCAAAGAAGACACAAGTGTTTGATGCGAACAAAGAAAAACAAATATTTTAGGAGGCAAGAAAATAATTCAAAAGAGACCAAGGTTCTTCATTGAAGACACGACCAGAAGTAAGAGAATGTGGAATTCCTTTGGCATTCGATCAATCTACTTTACTAGGAGAAGGAAAAGAGGTAAGCAAGCTCATGGAATTCTTATATACTTGTATTAAGTTGATTTAGGATGAAAGCACTATACAAGAGCTACAAAATTTAATCAGATAGTACAAGCTAGGAAAGATGGACCCCTTGTTGAATAGAGAAGTACACCAAGTCTCTAAAAAGAGAATGAAAAATAAGGAACTACACATGAATGCTCAAATTGGAGAGTATGATATCAACTATGTGGTCCTCGACTTAGGGTCGGAGGTCAATGTCATGACGAAGAAAACCTGGGCACTGATGGGAAAACCTAAGTTGATCTATTTCCCCATCAGGCTTAGGATGGCCAATCAACAAGTCATAAGCCCCTTTGGAAGATTGGAACATGTCCCTGTGGACATCGACGGAGTAAGGAGGTTTGCAAACTTCAAGGTGATTGAGATAGTTGATGATAGCTATCCTTACCCTGCGCTGTTAGGAATTGATTGGGCTTTCAATAATTCCATTGTGGTTGATTTAAAGAAAATAAGAATGGCGTTTGAAGGAGATGTCCTTAGGGTCATTGTACCTTTGGATCCTGATGAAGGTCAGATATACATAGAACCCATCATAGAAGAAGACCGCACACATGAACTATAAAACATATACAAACTAATAGTAAGACAACATGATTATATTAATCCTACAACAGACGAGAACCTAAGATGGTGAAGTGACAACGCATGTTCATCAGATTCAGAAGAAGCACTGGAGAACTGGAAGAACAAAATGTATGAAGTATCTACAAGGAGATATGCTAGATTAACCAGAGAAGTTCACTAGATCAACACAACAATAAGTAACTTTCCCACCTTTGATGGTATAAATCATTTAGAAACATTCTTGTTGGACTTTGAAGAAGTTGTAACAACACAACAAAGATTGTTGGCAATGGATGAGGCCTTGAAAGCAACTCCAGCAAGATGGTGTGGGACACACAAAAACAACATTACAGACTGGGTACAATGTCGCACTTTGATGACAATGCGGTTTTCAAAGCAAGTATAAGGCTATGAAGTTAGGTACACAGGTCGAAGTTGTCCGAAAGACCATGTGCGAAGTTGTGAGGAAGCCTAGAGAAGCATTCCTCAAGATAAGTGGGTGCACAAATTCATCAACACACTGGACACAACCCCTATCAACTGGTATCTTTGAGCAGAACTGCGCCTCATCACTGCAGATTGGGAAGGTATGACCCAGAACTTTGTAACTACCTTTTTGTTTGAAAACCAATATCCTACAATGGATCAAGGTTACAGATTGTAAGATAGAAAGTATTTGAGGAGGCACCTAGTCTCCCTTTGGAACAAGAAGAGGATGAATGGACTACTCCTCTCCAAAAACTGCAAGGCTGTTACAATATTAGTGCTGACGAAGACGATGATCCTAGGAAGGTGAACATCACCGAATCATAAGGCCAAAGAGACATAGAAGGACCAGGAATTGAGCTACCTTTCATTGGACAACCAATTAAAATAAAAAAAAATTCAATATTGGAACATAGAAAACACCAAAGCTTGCAAATGTTGGAGATTATTGGGATGTTTCCACTATTGACAAGATCACAGAGTTACTGCATGAATATCAAGACTTATTTCCAACCAAGTTCACTGATATGAAGGGAATTAAAGGGCCCATGGGAGAGATGAGGATCCTTTTGAAACTAGATGCAAGACCAGTCAAACAGATACCCTATAGATTGAACCCTAAATATAAGGATAAAGTGAAGCTTGAACTCGACAGAATGTTGGAGGCAAGAATCATAGAACCTGTTGAAGAGTCAGAATGGATTAGCCCTATGGTGGTGCAGGATGAAAATACCGGAGAGATCAGGATCTGTGTAGATCTCAGGAAGCTGAATGATGCCTATTTGCATGACCCATTCCCTACACCATTTACTGACGAAGTGTTAGATAATATAGGAGGACAGAAGGTATATTATTTTACAAATGGATTTTCAAGATACCATCAGATTCAGATTGCCAAGGAAGATCACCATAAGACCACATTTGCAACAGTATGGGGATCCTACCAGTATATAGTGATGTCATTTGGATTGAAGAATGCCCCAGACATCTTTTCCAGGGTGGTGGTAGAAGTGTTCAAGGAGTTTTTACATAAATTCCTGGAAGCATATTTTGATGATTGGACTGTTTTTAGCTTATTACAAAATCATATTGAATGTTTAAGACTAATGTTGGATAATTGCAGGCAATGTCAGATTGCCTTGAACCTGAAGAAGTGCATCTTATTTTCACCCTTCAGAGTGATGTTAGTTCATATTGTGTGTAAGTAGGGACTACTGGTAGACCCATCTAAGATCGCCATTATAGTTTATCTTCCCCCTCCTACTTCAGTCAAATAGCTGCGCACTACGCTGGACCACGCTGGATACTACAGGAAGTAGGGATTGTTGGTAGACCCATCTAACATCGCCTTTATAGTTTATCTTCCCCCTCCTACTTCAGTCAAACAGCTGCGCACTACGCTGGGCCACACTGGATACTATAGGAAGTTCATTAAAGGCTATGCACAGATCACAACACCCATGGAGAAGCTTTTGAAGAAAGACTATCAGTTTCATTGGACAGAAGAATGCCAACAGAGATTTGACACACTGAAACAGAAAATGGTTACTGCGCCTATCCTGGTTTTCCCAGATTAGAGAAAGGAATTTCACGTGCATGTCGATGCATCTTCTATTGCATTAGGAGATATGTTATCACAACCAGGAGCTGGATAAATTGACCACCCGTTATCCTTTTCTAGAAGGAATCTATCAACAACTTTGATTAATTACACCACCACTAAGAGAGACGGGTTAGCCATGGTGTATGTGCTACAGATGTTTCGTCACTACTTGTTGGGAGGACACTTTAAAATGTTTACAGATCACTCTGTGTTGAAATACATAGTCAACAAGCCAATGTTGAGGGGGAGAATATGCAGATGGCTTCTACTATTTCAGGAATATGATTTTGAGATCGTGGTTAAGCCAAGGAGAATGAACAAAGTTCTTGACCACTTGTCGAGGTTGGAACATGGAGAAGATCCTACTAGTTTGGAGGATACACTGTCGGATGCACAATTGCTATCCATTAGAAATATTGATGATCACTTCGTGGAGATAGTCCAGTTCCTATCAACAAGAATGGAACCTAGTGAATATACAATTACCCAGAAGAAACACCTAGTAGTGCACGCTGCAGACTTTTCACTTATAGCTGGACAACTATACAAGATGGGACCTGATGAGATATTGAAGATGTGTGTTATGGAGGCAAAGTGACCATTGATCCTTACAAAATCTCATGAAGGCATTGCAAGAGGACACTACGCACAAAAAGCAACAACGTAGAAGGTTCTTAGAGCTGGCCTCTGATGGCCTACCTTACACAGAGATGCTAAGGACTATTACAGAGCCTGTGATGTATGCCAAAGAGTTGGGAAACTATCCATAATAGATGAAATGCCTTTAGCACCGCAGCTGAACCTACAAGCATTTGATAAATGGGCCATTGACTTTGTGGGACCTATAAACCCACTAGGAAATCGCACAGGAGCAAGTTACATAGTCACTGCGACAGAGTACTTGACCAGATGGGCCGAAGCAAGAGCTATTAGAGATTGTAGTGCAACTACAGTGGTGTGATTTATATTTGATGACATAATAACTAGGTTTGGATGCCCGAATATCCTTATGAGTGATCAAGGCACACATTTAATCAATAAGACCATTGAAGCATTGACCGAGGAATTTGCATTCCATCATCAGAAGAGAACACCCTACCACCCGCAAGCGAATGGGACAATTGAAGCGTTCAATAAGATCTTGGAGACAATGCTGATGAAGATTTGTAGTGTGAACAGGGATGACTGGGATTTAAGAATACCAGCAGTACTATGGGCCTATAGAACCACTTGTAAGAAGATAACAATGCAAACTCCCTTTAAGTTGGTTTATGGTCTCGAAGCAGTTGTCCTGATGGAATATTTGGTCCCAAGATTAAGAATCGTTGCCTTTACATATATGGATGACACTGGCACTGTTCAAGAGAGGCTCACACAGTTGGTCGAACTAGAAGAAGACATATTTATTGCAAGATTTCATCAGCAGGTATAGAAGGAAAGAGAAAAGGACTACCATGACAGACACATCAAGAAGAAGGCATTTAAGTAAGGTGATTTGGTACTGGTATATGACAGTAAGTTCATGAAGCACCCAGGAAAATTCAGAACACATTGGTTGGAGCCATATGAGGTTTCCTATGTTACAGAAGGAGGAGTTGCACAATTGAATACTTTGAATGGAGAATGGAAGGAAGGTTTGGTGAACGGGAGTTGGTTGAAATTGTATTATGACAACCAGCTGCCTCACAGCTCTCACTAACAACATAAGGAAAAGGGTCCAGGTACCAAGTGTAGTTGAAACTGGGTACTAGACACAGGAAAGACAGTCTACACACAGTGGAGAAGGATAGAGCAGAAAGCACAGGCTGCTCCGCGCAGCCTGAAGACGAAGAAAAACATAAGGGTCAAATCTGAAGTGCCTCGGGACGAGTCACAGGTGAGTGTTGGGGGATTTTTGGCCCTTGGGTATGGAAGTATGCAAAGAGTAAGGTAGAAAATATGGAATGTGAACTACATAGAAGACACAGTGACTGATATTGGGTCGAAGTGAGAAGAAGAGAAGAAAAGACAGAGAAAAGTAAGAGAAAGAAAGTCGTTGGATGAGGAGATTGAGGATGAAATATCAACAAGGAATATGGATCGTGGACAACTCAGCAAGTGGAAAAATCCATCGTTGGATACTTTGGAGCACCATGTGAAAAGGAAGGAAATACAGGCTGGCGAAGCCCTGAAAATGCAGGTCATGTTGACCTAGGGTTTTGACACTTAAGTTTCGGCCTAAGGCTGTCGGTGAGCTATTGTAATGCATAAATAAAGGTCAAGAGGACCTGACAGGGGTTCTATTATGGGAATAGGAGTGATTTTTTTTATTGAGAGAGAAGTAGTGTGCTAAGAGAGCATTTTGTATTGTAAGATCTTCAGATGGGTGCGAAGATCTACCTTGCAGCTGGGTGCGCAAGGAAAGGAGGGAAAGGGGAAGAGAGAAAAAGAGATGATCTACTAGCTAAGAGCACATATAAGAACTTTATGCTTTCATCTTAATATATTATAAGGCACAGTTTTGTGGATGTAGCTCCAAGGGAGGGGGTGAACCACATATATCTTGGTGTTGTGTGTGATTGATGTTGTGTTCTCTTGTTTGTAGATATACTGTTATTGCATTATTGTGTTAGATTTGACAGATGGTTGTGCGAAGTATATCTAAGTTGGTAATTGATATCTAGATGCTGTGTTGTTCTTGTACTAGATCCACTTTGTATTCCCTTTGGTTGTAGAAATCTATGTCCTGCAACCCCCCATAGCTACTTCGGGTGAGACTGCATCTGCTCGCAGGTGTTGCCAAAAGGGCCAGTAGTTAGTGATTGTTGGTGCGCTCTTGGAGATGAACCCTGGGTCTTCCCTTATACCAACACTAAACCAAGAACAAACTCTCATGAGCTCCATAGTGAAAGAGGTTGTAGGACAATTTTTAAAATGCCATGACAACAATGTTCTTAATGAACTCTTGGGTTGAACAATTTAAATGTGCAAAGTATGCTTTATTGCTAGCATAAAAAAATTGCAGAGTGCACTTGCTTTTCAATATTGTTTGGATTTGACCTTGTCTTTACAAGCAAGTAAACCAAGCATTGTTACCATAATTAAATAGAGCCATTTCATCATGGTTGATGAATTCATATCGAGAAGAATGATCTCATATTAACAACAAGTTGTAGGGGCATTACACTTTAATTCCATAGTAAAGGATTTGTGTTGGAAATATGGATGGGCCATAGACCTACCATTTACAGATCACTAAAAATTTGAATACATGGTCGGGCATCCAATTCTATTTTTAGTTAGCCAATTATTCCAATGTTGGATCGTAGTTCTACATGTAGCATGAGGTTTTGTGCGACTAAATGTTGAAGCTAGAGATTAATAAAAATGTGTCCAAACATTCCATAGTGTTCTCCTAAGGAGGCCAATCCTCAAGGTAGTCAATAAACAATCATTAGTAAAGTGTTCATTGACTAACTAACCTAAGTTTCACTCCGGGAGATGAATTCCTTTAATCAATCGCATGATTACCCTCTAGGTTATTTAGTATCCAAGAGCCTCTGTGACCAATACATATAGGATTGAGGTGAGTAGAAAACCTTTCAAATGGACCAATGTAGGAATACTTCCTAAATTTTGCAGTTGTTGATGAAAATGTAGGTCAACGTTGTCTGAATAGTGTTTCTATGACCCAAAGGAAAAATGGGCCAAAGCCAAGGGCTTTAAGAATTACAAGGATAAATGGCCATTCAACCCAATCATAAGTTTGTTCAAAGTTGATTTTGATGAATAGGAAAATGAGCCTAGAGGTCTATGCACATACCATCACTTCCATATGGAAATGATGTTGTCTAGAATGAAGCGCCTAGATATGAACCATGTTTGTTCTAGTGACACAACTTTAGTTAAGATGTACTTTAGTTTCAAGGCTAAGGATTTGGCTAAGATTGTGTATGAAGTATTCAAAAGGGAAATCAATGGTTAGTTAGTAATTAACTCAGGATCATCTCCTTTTGGGATAAAATTGATGAAATCATGATTAATATCTACTCCCAAGGATTTCTAGTTCATATATTGTTTGTATATATATAGAATTTCTAACTCAACAAATTCCCACATGACCTTTTAGAACAAGCATGGGAAGCAGGGAAAATTTTAAGGATCCATACTTATCTTAAAGTGTAGAAACTTTGGTGAATCTTACTAATTCTTCAAATTCCAACCATAAAATATTTAAAATATATATATTTAAATTTATAAGGATTTTATATATCTTCTAGAATATTTGGTCAATGTTTAGAGGAAACTAATTTTACCCTAGATAATTTCGACGAATTGTTTTAGAAAAAAAATAAAAATTATCAAATCTTTTTTTGGAAAAATACATGAAAAATTAGCCCATGGGTGAAATTTATCCTCTAAAATTTTCCTTGATGGGAAGCCATCAATACCAAGTTACTTCTTATCCAACATTTCCTTGAAGGAAACAATCAACTCATCCATGATTAGGATGTAGTCATGGCTCCTTTTCTAGTCCTCAAAAAAATTGATAGGAATTACGTCTAAATTACATTTTGTGTGGTGCACTTCATTGTTCTCCATACAAGCTTGGGCTTAGAAAACAATCTTGTAGCGGTAAACTAGATTATGTTCAATCCATTATTAATGTTTAGTGACACACTTTTCCCCAACTTGGATGGTTTTCAGCTACTCTCTGACTTCCTTAATGATTAGGGCCTTGAAGAAATGCTTCATGAAACAATCTCCAATATGAAGCCAATGATGTGTTGCTCGAAATTTGGTTTCTTATGCTTTATGGTTCTATTCTACACTTCATAAGTGGAATATATTGGGAACTCATGCTTTCTTGTTTAATTCAAATGGATTATATTATCGTACCGAACATACCCCTTCAATTGTTTTTTGCACATCCTTATTGCCCCTGTAAAAAAAAGAACTAATTTTGCCCATGTCAAAAAAGGGTGTTGTTATTCTAGGTGAACCAGAGAACCTTTGAGTCATATCAAGAATATCTATTGAGGTCATGCAACCCATATCTGGATTTGGGGAAGAACTAGGCCTCCTTTCCCACATGGGTGTCTCATCATAATTCTAGTTACTTTAATTTTTCTAAAGTGTAAAGGAGACAGAAAGTCGCTACAAGAATGTCACCATTCTTGTAGCACCTAAATTCATTATGATTTTTTTAATGTTTTTGGGATCATGGGGATCATGTTAGCTATTAGAGGACTATGTAGAGATTCTTGCAACATTTATAATACTTTTTCAAAAATGATGATTCAACTCAAGATAACAATCTAATGAAAACATGTTTGTACCTACTAGTACATCCATCAAGCTGGGTCTCGACTCATAATCTGAAGCACTTAAAGTTATGATCTAATTTTGAAAAAGAATTTGTATAACTGGACTTGGAGCCTGACAACATTTTACAGCTGAAGGAACCTTTCCATATCAGTTTCCTGTGTAGGAATTTCCAAAGCTCAATCAAATTGAAACCCTAGCATTTTGACAGAAATCATATTCAGTGTGATGGCTCCCAAGAAAAGTGGTCAGGTTAGCATATGGAACCAATAGGGGAGAGTTGCTGGAAGCATATACCTAGGTCATGCAAAAATTCTTCAATGCAGGTTGGTACGACTTTTGTTGTAATTTCCAGAGTTACCATGAGGAGGTTTCGATGTTGTTCGCCCAAAATTTTGATGGTTTTAAAACTCAGTGGGGAAAATTATTAATCTATGTTACAGAGCACTCGATTGGGGTAGCATGTCACTTACTTATGCTCGGTGAGAGACGGTGGAAGAAAGGTGAGTTATCTGCAGACTTGTACAAGCCATTTTTGGTACCAGAACACCATCATCCTGACTGGAGTCAAGGGATCCCGAGTAAATGGTTTAAGGAAGAATGGTGGGATTTTTTGACAATTGTCCAGAGGTATATAATAGGTGAGGAGAGATTTTATTATACTTATCGTTATGATATGAGAATTTGTATGCATCTAAATGGAGACACAAAGATGAGTCTTTCTTTTTACCTATTAAATTTTTTTACCAAAATGGCTAAGAGGGTGAAGAATCATCCTCAAACTTCCCATAAGGGTTTATTTCATCAAGTTTTGATCAAAATGTTGGTTATGTATGCATTAAGAGAGGTTCAAGTGATCTGGAGGCAGTTATTTATCTTTTTAGGGTTGGATGAACAAGATGCAAAACAAGAGAAACCTAAAGCTTCAAAAGGGAAAGGAAGTACTTCAAAAAGATCTGCAAAATGGAAGGAAGTGTCCCATGTGGCTAGATGAACTAGATCAAGTAAAAGGAAAATTCAATTCCATCAGGAAGAAGAAATCAAGATGGAGCCCAAATCCTCTGCCTCTAAACAAAAATTTACATGTTTTGACAGGGTATTTACAAGGAGAATGACTAAGCAGAAGATCGAGTAGTTGCAAGAAGTTAAATCTGATCTTGATGCAGAAACAGATGATACACTTGTTGAAAAGTACCCACACATAAAATAGAGTAAAAGAGGTAAAGGCAAATAGCTTGTAACTTATCTCAGCAGGCCCAAGACCAGACCAACAAACAAGTTAAGGCTGAATTCTAAAGCTATTTTTAAACCCTCACTTAGGAAATATAATTTAATTATCTTAGATGAGGAGGTAACATAGGAGGTTCCAAATAAACTGGAAAGGTGAAAAAACAACTATTAGAACCTGACCTGGGATCTTCTCATTCAGGGGATAAAATGGAGTCGTACCCTATCTATGTTCCAGAAATGTATGAGCCACTAGAGATAGATACACGGGAAATACAAAGTTTTTCTAAATCTATACAGAAGGAAATCATTAAGCAATCACCCTCAAATGAAAATAAATATAGAATGAGGTCCATGAAGCCCAAAATTTCCATTGATCTCAACAAACCTGCACCCGAGGAAAACTATGGTGGATGCAGAGCAGAAATAAGGGATGCACCTAAAAAGAAAAATATTAAAAATTTGCAGGAAGAAAACAAGGAATTAAAGCATGAAAAGAAAGCACTTGAGTTGTGGAATGGTGAACTGCAAGATAAGGTTAAAAAAATGAAAACAAAGAATAAAGAGCAACGCGAATTCTCCAACAAGGTCAGGAAGATGAATATCATGCTTTATTGGGGCAATGTAGTACTCAAGACCAAGCTGAAGCAATAAAATTCCAAAGCCAGATATAGATTCGAAGACCAATTTCTCAACAAATCTACCTGAATCAGTTGCAACAAACCTCTATTTTATATTATCATAATATTTTTGAGATCATGATTTAGTCTTAGAAATCGAGTCATTTTGTCTAAAGACTATATTTTTTGAATTGTAATGCAATCAATGTAATGGAATATGATTCCTACATGTTAGCAAAGAATTAGGACTAAATCAGAACTATATCTAAATTTTAGGATCTATTGAAACCAACTCTAGGAATATATAGGAAATCTATCGACAGAGTTAGAGGTCAGACTGGGAAGTGCAAAAACATATTGTCTTTGATTGCAAAGTTTTGAACCTACTTCATAATACACTCAATGGAAAGGGATATATGATGGTTAGACTACCTCATCTTGTCTTATATTCTTTCTTTTCTTACTTGAATGCATATATGTCTTTGCAAAGCATTTGATGTACCTTGTTAGTGTTTGAAAGCTAGTAAAGATTTTGTCGATTGCTTATTTGCTACATGAATTGTATTCAAGTAATTTATTCTTGTTTCTGAATGATAATTAGGATCAAGAATTTTCTGTGTGAGTAAACAAATTGTGAACTTATAGTTTCTTTCTTTTATTGCTATATTTATTTATCTATCTCATTAGATTGAAAACCATTGACTAAGTATGTGTGGTGGAAACTTGATTTCAATGATGAAGAGGAATTGAATTTTTTTTTAGAAACTGTTGATGACTTTTCTGCAATCTCTATTGATCAAGAAAATGAGAACGATGATGTAGAAATTCAAACTAATGTCGATTTTTATGATAAAATTGCAGGACATAAGATTGTAGAATTGAAGACAAATCACATTCCCAAGTGTCTAGTACCGCTGGAAAGGCTCTTTGACAACAATGATGTATCCAAGAAATCTTCAATTCAATGTCAAAAAAAGGATGTTGTTAACTATAATATTGGGACTAATACCAATCCAAAGATTATAAAACTCTCCAAAGCATTGTCTGAAGAGAAAATGAGCAGGTATGTAAATATCATGAAGGAATTTGTTGATGTTTTTTCTTGGTCATATGAAGACCTTAATATTTTTGGCACATAAATTATTCATCAAAATATTCCTCTCAAAGTAGGTTCTAAACCTTTTAGACAGAAAATGAGACAGTTCAACCCTATGTTGCTTCCCATTATTGAAAAAGAAGTGAATAAATTGCTTGATGCAAATATCATAGTATGTCTCAGATACTCAGAGTGGGTGGCCAATCTTGTACCTGTCAGGAAAAAGAATGGTGAAATAAGGTTGTATGTGGATTTTAGAAATATGAACATGTGTTCTCTGAAGGACAATTATCCATTACCCAAGATGGATCATATTCTGTAGAAAGTAGTGGGTGCTCAAAGAATTTCCATGCTAGAGGGACTTCCTTCACTACTCCTTTGGGCACTTTCATGTATTATAATATGCCCTTTGTTTTGATGAACACATGGACCACTTTTTAGAGGGCCATGGACATTACGTTTGTGGGATAAAAGGACAAATTCATGGTCATCTATCTTGATCATATTACTTTTTTCTCAAAATATGATGAAGAACACTTGCATAACCTCAAACAGACATTTAAAAAGTGCAAAAGGTATGGCATATCTTTAAACCCAAAGAAATCTCACTTTGCCATGCATGAAGGCAAGCTCCTAGGTCATATTGTGTCTACAAGAGGAATCTAGATAGATCTCGAGAGGGTGGAGGCCATTTAAATGATTGACATTCCAAGAAACCAAAAGGCTATACATTCCTTCATAGGGAGAATCAAGTTTTTAAGGAGGTTCATACCTAATTTTGTTGAGATCATCAAGCTCAATACCAATATGCTGAAAAAAGATGAAGAAATTAAGTGGACACCAGGAGCAAAATCTTCCTTTGAAAATATTAAGCAAGCTCTAATTGAAGCTCATGTCCTTATTAGTCCATATTACTCTAAACAATTTATGGTTTTTTCATTTGCATATGAGGATACCATTGTTGCAGAGGAATGACGAAGGGTATGAGAAAGCTATTTATTTCTTCAATAAGACGCTTAGAGATGTAGAACTAAAGTATGACATTATGGAAAACTAGGCTTATGCCTTGGTTAAGGAATTGAAATCCTTCGGGGCTTATGTTTTTCACTCTGAAATAATCGCTTATGTTCCAAACAATGATGTAAAAGAAATTCTTGTTCAACCAGACAGTGAAGAAAAAATAGAGAGATGGATAACCAAGCTTTTGGAATACAATATGGTCATAAAACCTACCAAGCTGATCAAAGGACATGGTCGTGAAATTTTTCTTGTTGACTCAAATTATAAAGCTCTTGGATTGCATCACATTTTTATTCAATCAAATAAATTAGGATTATAGGCTGAAGGAGTAGGTTTACAGGTAATAGACAAATGCCTTTATTCATATTGATATAAACACATTGTTTACTTTTTGCAAAATCTTCAAACTCCTCCTGGTTTTGACAAGTCTAAGGTTAGATTTTTGAAACTCAAATCCGTAAAGTATTGCATAGTTAATCAAGAACTGTTTTGGAGAGATCATAATGGAGTTTTACTAAGATGTGTTGATGAGGAAGAAGCAAACCAGATTCTGACTGATTTTCATAAAGGGGTTTGTGGAGGACACCATCACTGGAAAGCTATAGATTTCAAAATCCTGAGGGAATTTTATTACTGACCTATATTATTCTCTTATGTGTTTTCCCAAGTTAGAGCATGTGAACAATGCCATAAGTTTACAGGAAAGAAACATCTTCTATCCCTACCCCTGAAACCTATAATTGCAAATGGACATTTTTAGCAATGGGGCCTGGATTTCATTGGATAAATCCACCCACCCTCTTTTGGATATCATAAATGGATTATCACAAACAAAGATTATTTTACAAAATGGATTGAGGTTGTCCCTATAAGGAATACAACATATAAGGTTATAATGAATTTTCTAGAAGGAAATATTTTCTCAAGGTTTGGATGTCCCAAAAAACTAGTCACAGAAAATGCTCAGGCATTGAATTCTGCTTCCATGGTTGATTTTTTGGAAAATAGAATATTAAGTTGTCACACTCCACCACATATTACCCTCAAGGTAATGGATTAGTAGAGTCTTCAAACAAAAGTCTTGTCAGAAGCATTAAGAAGCTTTTGATAGAAAACAAAAGATCATGGGACTTGAAGTTGACGTTTGTTTTATGGGTTGATAGGATCAACACTAACAAATCAATTGGAACCTCTCCTTTTCAACCAGTCTATGGGAAAGATGCCATATTTCCATCCCAACTTGATTTTCCTGTACTAAAATTCTTGTAAGAAGAGTTGGAAGAGCCGAATGATATTCAAAGGAGAATTTTTCAAATCATTGAAGTTCAACAAAAAAGAGAAAACTTGAATGAGGAATATGAAGCTTATCAGAGCAATATCAAGGCAACATTTGATTAAAAAACCAAAAAAGATAGTTTTAAAATAGGAGATGTTGTTTTGAGGTGGGATGCTAGAAGGGAGGACAAAGTTCGACAATTTATTGTTTGGCCCTTTTAAAATAGTCAAAGTGTTGAACAAAAATACTTTCCTCTTGCATATTTGGATGATACTAAAATAATTGGTGGCCCAGTAAATGGGCGATTTTTGAAACACTATTTCTGTTAGCAGCCAACATGTTTCAGTTTGTACATAGTTTTCAATTTTTGGTGAGTTTAAGTAGATCAAATAAAGACTCCAAGCCCAATGAAGACAATAGTCTACAATTAGTTATTTCTTTTGATATTTCAGTATGCAGGATTGATCCGAAATAAAGCAGGGATCAAAGCAGTTGGAAAGAGAAAAATGGTGGATATTCAAAACTGATAAAGTGAGAAAGGAAGGCATTTTTCGAAGATTGATTGTTGTCATTGATGTCAACCCTAGTCATGGGTTTTGGACCGCAAGATTGATAAAGGTATTTGGACATGAAGTAAAATGCACATGCATATACAACACCCATGAATGGATAGTATACATCATGTTGTTTCCGGTGGTATGTGGCACGTCACATGGATCCTCATGGTTGAGGAGAAATGAATTTTTTAAGATGACAAAGTGAATTGAAAAAGGAAGTACATGTAGGCCCTGAACATAATTAAAGAAAATAATTACAAAATAAGAAAGTGTCAGGTCGACCCTAATGTTAAAAGGAAGTGACATAAATGGTATAAATAAATATCATTATACATTCATTTGATACAAGTCGAATTTCAGAGGGAAGAAGAAGTAAAAGAAGGCCGGATTTCAAGGGAGGATGAAGTCTTTT
>JASDQU010010883.1:0-46539 GCA_032191745.1 Picea mariana | reverse complement strand
TCTCTTGATATTGGAGGATTGTATCTTCCTCTTGGAGGTTTATCCCTCCCTTTACATTTGGAAGCTGTAGCTACCTTTGGAAGTCATTACTTCCCTTGAACAAAAACTATTGATTATTTCTCATATATTGTGCATGGTGTATTGTGGTGTATTGGTGTAACTCTTATACTATTGTTCATTGCTAATTGGATATAATTGAATGGTTTAAGTATAAGTTGAAAAAGGTTTTTAAATTGTACTGGATACTGATTCACCCCCCTCTCAGTATCAACAGGCATTGGTTTGCATAGTTCTTAATGTTTTATCATAAAACATTACCCCTAGAAGGAGCCAGTGTTAGTCCTCAAACATACTATAACCTCTTACCCTTGATTTTTAGCCTATGCTATAAAACAAAATCATTCCTATCTCCTCAATTACAAAAACCCCTGCCTCACTATGCACCTGTTTGTGTTAAGTTCCCAAATCTCCATACACTTCTCTTTTATGATTTTGGGTGTTTTTTGTTTTTCTTAAGTTCATTTTTATTTTCTTCTAGTAAGAATGATTTGATATTTTCATAGTTTGAGTGTGTCTCATCAGAATTCTAGCTACTTTAAATTTTCCAAAGTGTAAAGGAGAGCCTAAATTCATCATGATTTTTGAATGTGTTTGGGATCTCAAGGATCGTGTTAGTTGTTAGAGGACTATGCAGAGAATATTGCTACATTTATAAATCTTTTTAAAAAATGATGATTCGACTCAAGATAACGATCTAATGAAAATAAGTTTGTACCTTCTAGTACGTCCATCAAGCTGGGTTTCGAGTCACGGTCTAAAGCACTTAAAGTTATGATCTAATTTTGAAAAAGACTTTGTGTAACTAGATTGGGAGCCTAACAACAATTTGCAACCAAAGGAACCTTTCCATATCAGTTTCTTGTGCAGGAATTTCCAAAGCTCAAGCAAATTGAAACCCTAACGTTTTGACAGAAATCACAGTCAGTGTGATGGCTCCCAAGAAAAGTGGTTGGGTTAGCTGTCTGGAACTAATAGGGGATGAATTTTTGGAAGCATATCCTGAGATCATGGAAACTTCATCAATGCAGGTTGGTACAACTTCTTCTGTAATTTCTAAGGTTACCATGAGGAGGTTTCAATGTTGTTCGCCCAAACATTTGATGGTTTTAAAACTCAGGTGGGAAAAGTATTAATCTATGTTACAAAGCACTCGATTGGGGTTGCATGTCACTTACATGTGCACGGTGAGAGATGGTTAGAAGAAAGGTGAGTTTTCTACAGACATGTACAAGTAATATTTGGTACCAGAACACCATGATACTGACTGGAGTCAAGGGATCTCGAGTAAATGGTTAAAGGAAGAATGGCAGGATGTTTTGACAATCGTCCAGAGGTATATACTAGGTGAGGGAATATTTTCTTATGCTTGTCATTGTCACATGAGAATTTGTATGCATCTAAATGGAGACACATAAATGAGTCTTCCTTTTTACATGTTATCCTCAAACTGCCCATAAGAGTTTATTTCATCAAGGTTTGATCAAAATGTTGGTTATGTATGCATTAAGAGAGGTTCAAGTGACCTAGAGGTAGTTATTGATCTCTTTAGGGTTGGATGAACAAAATGCAAAAAAAGAGAAACTTAAAGCTTCAAAATGGAAAGGAAGTACTTCAAAAAGATATGCAAAATGGAAGGAAGTATCCCATATGGCTAGATGAACTAGATCAATTGAAAGGAAACTTGAATTTAAGAAGGAAGAATAAATCAAGCTAGAGCTTGAATCCTCTACCTCTAAACAAGAATTTATAGGTTTCGATAGGGTATATACAAGGAGAAAAACTAAGCAAAAGATAGATCAATTGCAAGAAGTTAAATCATATCTTGATAAAGAAACCGGTGATACACTTGTTGAAAAACACCCACAAGTAAAAAAGAGTAAAATAGGTAAAGCAAAGCAACTTGTAACTTATCTCAGCGGGCCCAAGATCAGACCAACAAACAAGTTAAGCTTGAATTCTAAATATATTTTTAAGCCCTCACTTAAGAAAGATAATTTAATTATCTTAGATGAGGAAGTAACAGAGAATGTTCCAAACAAGATTTGAAAGGGCAAGAAACAACTATTAGAACCTAACCTAGGATCTTCTCATTCAGGGGATAAAATGGAGCCATACCCTATCTATGTTCCAGAAATGTATGATCTTCTAGAGATAGATACATAGGAAATACAAATATTTTTTAAATCTGCACATAAGGAAATCATTAAAGAGTCACCCTCAAATGAACATAGATATAGAATGAGGTTCATGAAGCCCAAACTTTCCATTAAACTCAACATACCTGCACCTGAGGAAGACTATGGTGGATGTAGAGAAGAAACAAGGGATGCACCTGAAAATAAAAATATTAAAAAGTTGCAGGAAGTAATCAAGGAATTAAAGCATGAAAAACAAACACTTGAGTTGTGGAATGGAAAACTGCAAGACAAGGCTAAAAAATTGAAAACAAAGAATAAAGATAAACATGAATTCTCCAACAAGGTTAGGAAGATGAACATCAAGCTTTCTTGGGGCAATGTAGCACTCCAGACCAATTTGAAGAAAGAAAACTCCAAAGCCATATGTAGATTCGAAGACCAAGTTCTTAGCACATCTACCTAAAGAAGTTGCAACAAGCCTCTATTTTACAGGATCAAAATATTTTTGAGATCATGATTTAGTTTTAGAAATCGAGTCATTTTGCCTAAAGACTAGATGTTTTGAATTGTAATGCAATTAATGTAATGGAATATGGGTCCTATATGTTAGCAAAGAATCAATACTAAATCAGAACTATATCTATATTTTAGGATCTATTGAAGCTGACTCTATGCATAAATATGAAATCCATTGACAGAGTTAGAGGTCGGACTAGGAAGTGGAAAAACATATCGTCTATGATTGTAAAGTTTTGAACCTACTTCATAATACACTCAATGGAAAGGGATATCTGATGGTTATACTACCTCATCTTGTCTTATATTCTTTCTTTTCTTACTTGAATGCATATATGTCTTTGCAAAGCATTTGATGTACCATGTTAGTGTTTGAAAGCTAGTAAACATTTTGTTGATTGCTTATTTGGTACAAGAATTGTATTCAAGTACTTTATTCTTGTTTCTGAATTATATTTACGATCAATAATTTTCTATGTGAGTAAACAAATTGTGAACTTACAATTTCTTTCTTTTAGTGATATATTTATTTATCTATCTCATGAGATTGAAAACCATTGACTAAGTATGTGTTGTGGAAATGTGATTTTGTAACCAGAAACTCTTATTGTCCTTTTCATTCCCTACTTGACCTATAAACCAATACAAAACCTAAAAAGTACCTACAAACATAAAACCATTGCAATAATTGAGGTGCCCTAGATTTCCCTTAGCAGTCAAGGACAACTTTAGGGACTAACAGGGCTTATTTTAGTGGCAGGTCACAGTTTCGAGATTCAGGTTCTAAAACCTTCTAGCGATGGTTTGGGGAATCAAATGAAACTTTTTTTAGTCAAAATTTTGTGAGAATATCTCTCATCCCCTTGACACGACTCTACACATCAAGAGCTTTCCAATGGTGTGAAAATCACCTCAATTAGAGTTCACATACAAAATTTATGCCTCTCACGAGTTGACCTACCTTATTAACCACCATGGTATCTAGCAGATGCCACATTAGCCCCTATTACTCACACATGTGGGGATAGTCATGTGTGGAATTTTGAGAAGATTATAAAAGGTCCAAAATCCTAACATTAATTGTAGGTTGAGGTATGAAAAAAACCTAACCCTAACCTTATATGATGAAGGGGTTCCATGCTTCTAGAATTGTACTTGTTCCATGGTTGAGTATAACATATAGGAGTGGGATTTGAAAGCATAACATAGGAGGAAGAATATTTTGTAGCGACCATTCAGGCCACAGTGTCAAAGACAACTCCATAGTGAGTGCCCCTTTTTTTGTACTTACATTTCATAACTAAAGAAAAGAAAGCAAAGCATAGGCCTCACCTTATAACTAGGTTTTCTACCATATCAGGTTTCCCAAGTCACATATCAGGTTTATTTATGTGGATGGTGTGTTCATTTCTTATTCTTTCATTTTGAATTTTAGTTATTTCCATAAAATTTTAGCTTTAAGCTAGTAATAATAAATATGGGATCTAAGGAATTAAATTGCATAATAAAATATTCCAAAATATTGCAAGATTTGATGTGATGAACTATCTTAGTGAAATATCCATGGTGATTTATAGATCATATTGGTACTAGAGTTTTTTTCTTTGGGGTTTTGTGGGAAGTTGTAGGATCTAGGAATTAGCTTAAGAAGGAAGTTGCCGAACTCTAGCCATAATAGATGAGTACAATCATAACAACCCATGGGATGCAATAGAAAAGAGATTTGTGTGTCTAGAAGAACATTTTGTTGATATGTCTCGTAGCATGGCTCTCCTCATGGAGGGTCTAGAGAACAAGTTCAAAATTTTCGGGGAGGTTAGTGGGTCTAACGTAGGAGTTAGATCATATTAGAAATCAGGAGATAGTGAAGACCTAGAAAATGAGTCAAAAAAATAACTTGAGAAAGAGCAACCAAATTCAAGTGGAATCACTCCTTCACAACCTCTACTTAAAATGGAATCAAAGTGGAAATCAAGCCCCACCAAGATGAGATCGATGTTGTTAAGTTGATTCATTATTCACAATGATTATAAACATATTCTAGTGTCCATAATACATATGAAGAGCATAAGATTTCATTTTCCTGACTGAAACTAGATGGCCATGCACTAACCTAGTGGGAAAGCCACACAAAGATGCTTAGGCTAGAGGGTGATCCACTAATAAATAATTTGGAGGTGTTTAAAACCCTCATCAAGTCCCATTTCTACCCTATTGGGTATGTAGAGGATGAGTGTATTTGTTGGCATCACTTTAGGTAGAGGAAAGGACAAAGTGTGCAAGAGTACACCACCGAGTTAAGGAAAGCGGTAATTATGATGGGCATATCTCCCAAGAACCTGAATGCACTCTTAAAGTATATGGGGGGTATACACAACCATCTATGAAAACAATTGATTCTCTCCAAACCTAGGACCATTGATGAGGCTTGTGTGCAAGCATAGTACTTATAGAACATAGGCCATAAGAAATGATAGCCAAGTGATTCTAAAAAAAAATACCAACAAGAAGATTCCAAGGAGGGGAAGAATAAGTGGAAATGAAAATATAATAAAGTGATAGCTTCTGCACATCAATGTGAGGATACAAACAACCACTACAACCATTGTAATATCAATGGTCAAACCGAAGATAAGTGTTGGAAGCTACCTCCAGAGTTGAATACAAATAACCATAAGAAAGATGCCAAGAAGAAGAACCTACTAGGCATGGATTTGGGAAACTTGGTGGAGAGTAGCTTAGATGTGGATGAAAATATTGTCTACACTTTAGTGCAGAAGGAGGTGAATATGAGTAGCCTTCATCACAGGGAAGAGAAGGAGTTGAAAAAATTGTTCCATATTAATATCTAAGTAAAAAAGACCAAGGTGAATGCTCTATTTGATTCTGATTCATAGGCCAATCTCATAGTAGAAGATCTAGTCAGCATGTTTGGATTAGAAGTGCATGATCATCCTATCCCATATCCATTGGGATGGATAAATAAAGATGCAAATCTCAAGGTAACGAAATAGTATAAGTTCAAATTTGCTATAAGTGCATATTTTATTAATGAACTGGAGTTAGATGTAGTACCACTTGATGTGTGTGGTGTAGTGTTTGGAATCCCCTAAATGTACATGAGGAATGAAATATTCATGAGAAGATAAAAACAATACCCCTTGATCAAGGATTGGAAGACTTTCATCATCAATGCACATAAATATAAATTGAATATCTTTTTGGTAAGTGCTAACCAATATATCCCTAAGGGTTAGATCAATTAGTCTAGAGCCATATGTGAGATATTTCCTACTTGTTGTTGGTCATGGGTTCAACTCTCTTGATCCCCTTGGGTTTAAGACCCACAATCAGGGTTGACAATTTACCTCATTTACCATCCATGGATCATGGTGAAGGACTTGGAGGGTTTTCCGTGATAATTTCCTTGGAAAAAAAGTGATAACTAAGACAAGAAATTTATCAGTTATAGTAGAAATTTTGTAATTATTTTCTTAAGAGAGAATCAATTAGGGGATGAATCAATAAGAGTAAAGAAATTCCTGGAGGGATTTACCAAAGAGAAGAAACATCAATTGAAGGATTTTTTGTAGGCATACAAAGGAGTGTTCCTGGAGCCTAAAGGGTTACCACCTAAGAGGTGTAAATGTGTTGAACTTGCACATAATAGATCTAGCTAGGAATTGACATACACAGTTGTCAAGAAAATATGAGAAAAGAGAAGAAGGAGAGAAATAATGGAAGAATTCTCATTAACCAAATGAATGAATGATAATTTACACATGATATACTCTATATAACTCAACTAATGTGCATTGGAGGAGAAGCCAATGTGCCATAGTGGTGGTATAGAGTGATATGGACACACACCAGCAGTTATGGGAGTAAATTTCCACCTAGTCTAGTCTCTCAGGCAGTTACGAGAGTGAACTACCACCTAGTCTGAGTTAACTAGTCTCTTAGTCTTCAGTTAACTGACTGAAACAGAGTGAAGTGAGGAGGAGATCAAGGAATCATGAGTAATGTGCTAGTTTTGTGATGATCCCAAGGACAATGCGCATTAGCTGGTGATGATCCCAATGCTTCATGGTGATAATCCCAATGTGGCATCTAGACTCCACTCAACTGATCAAACTGAAGTGTGAACTAAAGAGAATATTCTCCAAGAGGAATATTCTCCCTAAAATATAGGATACTGAATAATGACTAATAAACATAGGGAAAACCTTAGGAAAAATAAATCCTAGTTATGTGTGAAGTATCTCCAACACCCCCCTTGAACATCACTATGGTGAAAATAAAGAATAAGTATCAATAATGAGTCCATGTTAGGTACCCAAATACAAAAGATAAACTGAAATAAATGAGGAAAGAGGGAAAACCTCATGGGAAACCCCCCCCTAAAAGTACAATGTATGTAAAAAGAAGAATTGACAATTGCTAGGGAACTGTGTCCTTCACTCCAAGACGACTGCGTAGAGAATGGAACTTATGCTAAGTGAAGGTCTTGGTGCATCATTTTCTGTTGAAGGATATAATTGCAGGCCGATGATCCCCTCATGTACTAAGTCCCGGATGTAGTGCATGTGGATCTCGATGTGCTTCGTCTACTACCTCTGAACTGGATCTCTGCAAAACTTCAGAGTGCTCTGGTTGTCACACCAAATGATGATCGGTCGATGACACTGAATTCCTAACTCAGTGAGAAAATGTTGTAGCCACATAGGCTAAATGGTTATGTTAAATACCTCTCTATACTCTACCTCGACTGAAGATAGAGAAACAATATCCTTCTTCTTTCTCGACCAACAGATAGGCCCATAACCAAGACTAAGTGAGTAACCATATGTGGACTTGTGATCAATGCTATTGCCAACCCAGTCAGAATCAGTGAACCCGATGAGGTCCAATGTAAAGTCTTTTGAATAGTGAATCCCAAATGTGATGGTGCTCTGTACATATCGAAGGATATGCTTTGCAACCTTCCAATGTAGCTCATGTGACTCCTGCATGAATCTGGAGACTACTCCAACTGCATAGGAGAGGTCTGGTATGGAGTGTGTGAGATACAACAAGCTCCCCACTAGCTGTCTATATAGTGTGCTTTCAACTAGTGGAGTGTCTCCGCCATCCTCAAGTATGACTCTTGATAGGAAAGGATTCGGGGCAGACTTGCAGTCTTTCATGTGAAATATCTCAAGGAGATCTCGTGCATACTTGGCTTCAAATAGTTTGATGCCTGATGCACCATGACTGATCTCGATTCCAAAGAATAAATGTAGCAGACCCATGTCCATCATCAAGAACTTGTCATGCAGAATCCTCTTGACTGCAACAATCGTTGAAGTCGAGAAACCAGTGATTAACAATGATTAACAAATCATCAACATACAAAACTAGGAGTAGAAGTGAATCAGTCGTCCTGAGCATGCAAACATTCGGTTCAGAATTACAATGTAAACATTTATGTGACAATAAGTAGGAGTCCATATTGTCATACCATGTCATTGGAGCTTTCTTTAGGCCATAAAGAGACTTCTTTAGTCGACATACCAAAGATGAATCCTGCATAAATCCTTGGGGTACTCCATATAGATATCCTCGGAGATATCGTCGTGAAGAAATGAATTATTCACATCCATCTAATGGAATTCCCATCCCTTGGCTACCACAATGGCAAGTGCCAAACATATGGAATCCATCTTCGCTACTCGAGCGAAGGTCTCATCATAAGAAATGCCATGCACCTATTGAAAGCCTATGGAAACTAGCCTGGCTTTGTATCTGCTAACTTGCCCATCTACTACGCTCTTGGTCCTATAGACCCATCTGCACCTGAAAATTTTCCTTCTTGAAGGAAGGGGGACCCCATCCAAAGTCTGGTTCTCTAGGAGGGAGTTGTACTCCCCCTGCATGGTGGATTGCCAAAAGGGATTTCCAACAACTTTGCCATAATACTATGGATTTGAATACTGAACTAAGAAAATATCCCTGGGTGGCATCGATTCAGTGGAAGTGAGTGCAAGAGGAGGATCCTCGAAATCAGATCGAGTTCTCCTAGTATCATATGGATCTCCAAAAAGATCCCCTACATCCTGAAGAGTAGTCTTAGTCCACTTGGGCCTCTGCTCTGGCTCTGCATGTGCATATGGATGAACTGACTCTGCATCTGACTATACCGACTCTGTATTTGGGTCATTTGAATCCTATGAATCATAACTCTCATCTGAAGAAGAGTTGGCATGTGGATGCTCATCATCTCTGACAGATGGAAGACCAAAAGTGTCTGCATGCGGCTGTTGAGCTACATGCGAGACACTTTCCTCAAATTGTACACTACGCTTAATGATGAGCTGGTCCAAGGAAATATCAATGAGTATGTATCCCTTCACACCGTCCGGGTATCCAAAAAAGATACACTATGTTCTATGTAGATCAAGTGCCTTCCTCTTCTCATAGGGAATCTTGACCCATGCACGTGAACCGAAAATACAGAAGTGGGTCACTTCTGGTTTGAGGCTGCTACAAGACTTGTAAGGGGTATTATCCTTGACATATCTATGGGGAGATCTATTTTGGATGTAGGTTGCACAATTAAGTTCTTCAGCCCATAATATCTGTGGAAGTGACTTTGCAAGTAGCATGAGAGATGCCATCTCTTTTAGAGATCTATTTTTCCACTCAACAACTCTGTTTTGCTGCGGAGTATAGGGAACCATGTGTTGCAACTGAATCCCTGCCTGATGACAAAGATTCGGTATCTCATGTTTGACATACTCTCCCCTGTTATCTGTTCAGAGGACTTTGATTTTACTTCCTAACTATGTCTCAACTAGGGCTTTGAAATCTTTGAGGTGTTGAAAGACCTCTGATTTTTGCTTGAGAAAGAAAATCCATGTGAAGCGTGAGAAATCATCAACAAAAATGAGCACGTACCTTGATTTACTGATTTATGGATGCGGAAAAGGTCCCATGAGGTCACTATGGATCAGATCTAAAGGAAAGGAATCCTTCTGAGTCTTTCCTTTGTCGAATTTCTCTTGAGTGTGTTTTCCAAGAACACGGCCCTCACAAATTCCTTTGGAGAAGTGGAAGTCGGGTAGACAATCAACCATTCCCTTCTTGATGAGTTGTTTCATATATCTAAAATTTAAAGGCATGAACCTTTCCTTCCATATCCTACTGCTTTCATCATCATGGGTAAGCAGTAATGTAGAATCCAGTTTAATAAATTCAGAAAATGTGTAGAGTCTAGATTGATGATTTACCTCATTGGTAGCAACCCTAGAATTGGTTTTCATGTCATATATATCCACTGCATTAGGTGTGAATATGACTCTCTTTCCAGTGCCGAAGTTTGTCATCTGATACACGTAGAGAAGATTGAAGGAAAGTTTGGGAATGTGTAGCACATTCTCAAAGCTTCTGTTTGTGAGTTCAATTCTTCCTTTGCTAGTGACCTCAACTAGAGAGTTGTCCCCGATCAAAATAGGAGGACATTTGCATTCATACACTGATTAATAGACTTATTTTGTGGCAGCCATGTGGTGTGATGTACTTGAATAATCTACGATCCAAGCATCAGGATAAGAGTTGATGGAAATCAAAGCATGACTAGAATTTCCTTTCTTGGGATTCTAATCTTCTGGCTTCTTCTTCTTAGCACCCTCGGGGATGCGATCTCCAAGGTTGTTTTTCTGAAGTATTTGGGCCATTTGATCTATCTTTTTACGCATACATGCAGATTCTATATGGAATCCTTTATGGCAGTAAGTGATTTTCTCCCCTTTTCTTCCCTTTCCACCTTTTGATCTGGAGGCATCGTTGAAGGGTTTTGAGTAGACTTCCTTCTTCAGATTTGCATGTTCTTTCCTTTGTATTTGTCATTATATTTTTTATATTGATGACCGCTACCATCTTGCACAGTAAGTGCATGTTCCTTTGGTCCTTTGATTTTTCCCATATTGATGAGCTTGTTCTTCTCTTGTGTCAGAGACTCGATAAAGGCCTCAAGAGAGGGCATTGTTCAGGTGGATCCATAGGTGAACCTAACTGAATGAAATATGGATACAAACACTGAGTATTCTAGACCAAGTTTTGAGAGAATGGTGATAACTGTTTGTTTCTCCTCCTTAGATTTATCAACCTCGCAAGCCTTGAGTTGTGACAGCAAATCCTTATATTTGGTAAAGAAATATTGGAGATTGTCGAAGGTTTTTGGATCCAATGTGAGAAATTCCACCTCAAGCATGTGTCCCCTCATCTCGTCATATTTTCCAAAAATCCCTTCCATGGTAGTCCAATATTTATTGTGGGTTTTACAAGAGGATATCTGAAAGAGGAGTTCAGGAGAAATGAGACTGCAAATTGTTCCAAACGCTTCATCCATTCGATTTAGATAATTGGATTTTTATATGGTTGATGTTGGTTCTGTCTTTGTGTTCATGGTTAACCGGTATAATCCTATACCTCGAAGATGCATTATCATCTTCTCCTTCCATGCAAAGAAATTGTACGGTGTAAGAATGAATTATTTTGGAAATTCCATTTTTCCAATGTCTTCAATCTTTGGTACCTGGAAAAATAATTTGGTGTGTCTTTTCCCTAGCAGACTATCAGCTCTGATACCATGTAAATGTGTTGAACCTACACAAAATATATCTATCTAGGAATTGACATACACAGTTGTAGAGAAAATATGAGAAAAGAGAAGCAGGAGAGAAAGAATGGAAAATTTTTCATTAACCAAATGAATGCGTGATAATTTACACATGATATACTTTGTATAACTCAACTAATGAGCACTAGAGGAGAAGACAATGTGCCATATTGTTCATCTAGAGTGATTTGGACATACACCAACAATTACGGGAGTAAACTGCCACCTATTCTAATCTCTCAGGCAGTTACAGGAGTGAACTGCCACCTGGTTTGAGTTAACTAGTCTCTCAGTCTTCAGTTAACTGACTGAAACATAGTGAAGTGAGGAGGAGATTAGGGAATCATGAGTAATGAGCTAGTTTGGTGATGATCCCAAGGAAAATGCGCATTAGTTGGTGATGATCCCAATGATGCATGGTGATAATCCCAATGTGGCATCTAGACTCCACTCAACTGATCAAACTGAAGTGTGAACTAAAGAGAATATTCTCCCTAAAATATAGGAGACTGAATAATGACTATTAAACATAGGGAAAACCTTAGGAAAAATAAATCCTAGGTGTGTGTGAAGTATCTCCAACAAGAGGGAAGTGAAGCATCAGATACAATTGTTTCCTCACTCCTCATTACCAAATATTGAGTTGTATAGACAATGTGTTCTACAAGCAGATGAATCAAATAAATAGTTGCAATAGCTACTAGATCAAGGAGTAATTTAACCAAGAACCTCACCTTGTGGGTCACCTATCATCATATTACCCAAGAAGAATGGGACTTGTCAAAAGTGTATCAACTATAGATCTTTGAACAATATCACACTCAAGAATCGATACATTCTACCTAGGATCATTGATTTTTTAGATTAGTTGAAACATTTCAAGTACTTCACCATTTTGGATCTCAAATTAGGATACCACCAAGTATGAATTAAAGAAGAATATACCTGGAATACTACCTTCAAGAAAAAACAAGGTTTGTATGAATGGCTAGTAATGCCTTTTGGTTTATGTAATGCACTAGCTATATTTATGTGATTGATGAATGATGCATTGTGTCCCTATTTAGATTAATTTGTAATAGTGTATTTGGATGACATATTGGTTTATATCTCTACTCAATAATATCACTTCTCACATCTTATGTAGGTGTTAGAGACTTTGAAAAAACATCAATTGTTGGCTAACTTTAATAAATTTGAGTTTTCTCAATAGTCACTGGTATATTTGGGGTACGTGATTGGAGGAGGGGAACTCTCAAATGGATCTGCTTAATCTTGGGCAGATCCATTTGAGAGTACAAGAGACGCTAAAGAAGTCGCATGAAAGGCACAAGCCGGACATGATCAACACTGAACCGAGAAAACATTCAAGGTGGGAGACACGGTTTGGTTTCATCTTAATAAAGAAAGGCTCTGCAATATGGTCTTTTTGAAGTATTGGAGAGGGTGGGTTATAATGCCTACATACTCAATATACGTCCATATATTCAAATTTACTTAGTAGTGAATGTGGAAAAATTGAAACTCTATAAACCTTCCATGTTGGATCAAGAAACCTAGGAGGATGTCCTACCTACCATAGAGGACATAACACCGTAATCTCAAGTAGAATTGGAAAAAGATATCATTTTCTAGAAGAAGTCCAGAACTACGAGATAGGGGTAGCATGAACTCTAGAAGTGTTGATGTTTTTTCACCCATTAAATAGAGACCAAAAGTTTTTTTTGGTCAAACTTGACAATTTCTAAAGAATCTTCAACCATTGATCATGAAGACCCAACAAGTTTTCAATGAGCTTTAGTTCTCCAATTTTTCATAATAAATTTTTTATAGAGATGGTTTCTCTTTGAAACAAAGGAGAAAGAAAACAAAAGATATTGAAGGAAGGAAATTTCTTATGTCTATTTTCTCACTAAATAGCCCTATGTCTTAGCTTTGTTCATCACTTTACGGAATCCAAAACAGAGCTCATATTCCCAAGATATGTCATTTTTCTACCACATACTATTGCCCCATATTCTCCACTTTCCACACTTTATAATTACCCAGTTTTTCATTTTTCTAATTCTCCACTCTCCATACTTTATACTTAGTCATTTTTCATTATTTCCACTCTACTTTCCTTCCTTGCTACTCTCCATGCTTAGACATTTTACAATCCTCCACATTATTTTCATACTTCATCATTTCCATACTTAACCATTTCTATACTTATCCCATTTCCATTTTCATATACCCACCACTTAGTCATTTTCATAATTCTTTTCCACATTCATTTTCATAATTCATTTCATTTTCCATGTCCACTTATTCATTTTCACCATCATTTCCATTTTCATTTTCCATAAATACCATTTTACTTTCCTATTTCCTTTTTGCATTTTCCATTTGTCATATTTCCATTTTCTATATTTTCACAATTTCTACGTTCATTTTCATAATTCATTTACATTTTCCCATAATTATTTCCATTTTCTAGTTCATTTTAATAATTCATTTATATTTTCCATTTTTCCATTTTTCCAGATTTCATATTTCATTTCCATTTCCTTGTTTTCAAGTAACCCTACTACTTACCTCCCCAACACTTAGTCATTTTTCGTGACTTACCATGTTTTACTCTTTCTACACTTAGTTGTTTTTATGCATTGCAGCAGTAGTGATGCGGGAGTACAACATGTCCCAGACCCATATCTCCCCATGTTCGCAGACCCGTAAGAAAGCTACCTTCAATTTGCACTCCCATCTTCCACGTTACCCAAATTGCACTCTCATTAAATTTTATACTTAGTCTATTTTTTTTTTTAATGTGGGAGACCATACCCTCATTTCCACCTTCACTCCTGCATGAATTCAAACCCTAGGAGTCCAACTTGTCCCAAAGCTACATCTCCCCATGTCCACAAAACCACAAATTTGCAACCCTCAATTTTCACCCCCATCTTCCACGTTACCCAAATTGCACCCTCACTAAGTTTTATACTTAGTCTACTTTTTTTTAATGTGGGAGACCATACCCTCATTTCCACCTTCACTCATGCATGAATTCAAACTCCCATACCATCATTTCCACCTTCACTCATGCATGAATTCAAACCCGCAATCTTGTGACCCTTAATTTGCTCAATTTGCACCCCCATCTTCCCCGTTACCCAAATTGCACCCTCATTAAGTTTTATACATTGTTTATTTTTTTTGAATGCGGGAGACCATACCCTCATTTCCACCTTCACTCCCACAATCTCTCGACCGTCAATTTGCTCAATTTTCACCCCCATCTTCTATGTTACCCAAATTGCACCCTCATTAAGTTTTATACTTACTATATATTTTTTAATGCGGGAAACCATACTCTCATCTCCACCTTCACTACAGAATGACTTCAAACTCCCATACCCTCATTTCCACCTTCACTTCCACATGAATTCAACCTTGTAATCTCGCAACCCTCAATTTGCACCTATATCTTTTGCATTACCCATATTACACCATTCATGACTTAGTCATTTTACTGAGTCCTATACTTATTCATTTTTCAAGTGATGCGAGAGTATTGTTATGAGATTCCAACATGTTCCAAACCCACAAATTCCTCATTTCTTGTGTTCTGCATCCACGATCCCACCTTCACCATATTGCATTCTCCATTCCGCTTTTTGCACCTCATACTTATTCATTTTTACCAATTTGTATCCCCTCACCTACCTCCTTTACCTTTGCATTCACATAACTCCACAAACACTTAATTTTAATTTTTTAATATTGTTTCCTATCCTAAGTTTCTTTTACTATCCTAGTCATTTTAATTTTAATTTTTTAATATTATTTCCTATCTTAGTCATTTTACTAGGTTTTGCACTTTGTTTTTATTGAGTCCTATCGTCATTTTTCAAGTGATGCGGGAGTATTGTTATCGTTGAACACACCGCCCACACTAAGAGTGGGGGGTGAATTAGTGTGTGGACTATTTTAACTTTTCTTCTTCTTACAAGTTAACAGTTAAAAAATATTTTAACAGATTAAGAACAGTCGAATCATAATCACAATGGACACAGAAGATACCGGATGTTTGTATATAATTTATATGAATATATGTGAATATAATAATAAATATTTTCCCAGCACCAACTAATTTGTTTCAGCACCAACTAAAGTAAGGAGCACCAACTCCTCAGAGAGCACCAACTCTTAGGTAAGACCCAGCTTGCTGATAGAACACAGTCTATCCAACTAGAGTTCGACCAACTCTAGTAGCAGTGATTCATTATTGAATCAATTATATCTCATGATCAGAGGTATACCATAAACACTCATCACCACACTTTATATTCTCTCTGAAATTCGCGCCTTCTTCGCTTTATCTTCCCTCTGATATTTGTGCCTTATTCACATCTACATCTCTCTCATATTCACATGGACCTCAGGTCCAGATCTGCCTCTTCACTTCACAAACCACGCTTCCACTGCGCCAACACCCTTTCAAGTAAACCAATCATGGTTTATTTATACTTGTTTATGTTCAAAACTTGTTTAAGTTATTGAGCCGACTTGTGAAACAAGTTATAACTAACCTGTTCATTTACAATGACTTTTGGGACCACTACAGATCATCAATCCAGGTCTTCAAAATTACACCTGGCATCCCCTTCCTTTCACAAATCGATCATAGTCATGGATCGATTTCCTTCCTCTCTGTGATATCAGATATCTATGCTTCCTTCAAACAATTATCATATGATCAATGCCGTAGAACCATGGGCTTAACGATTTAAGGGACGCATTACAGTCTACCCTTCAAATCTCTTAACCATATGACCAATGGCGTTGACCAGACACTAGGTAAGACGATCTCTTGAGCGTTTTATCAATTCAACGGTCACGATTCATTCTTTTGACGAGATCGACAGCTATCGTAACTTCAGAAATTTTCCCTTCGGATCTTCGTGACATCCAAAATTTCAAATCTCCCGATTACGATATCACCGAACTGATCGGACGGTTGACGTTTTTGCGGAGACAGATCAACGATTAGATTTAAAAATTATACTCATCCTTTATCTGCTAAATCTGATGGCTAGGACTTAATCAGGCGTTGATATGGATGGTCATCATTTACTCCAGGTCTCTGGACTCTGGAGATATCAAATCTCAAACTCCTTCTCTCCTCCTTACGCCAATCTTCTGGAGTTGACAATCTAATGACGTGTGTCCCTTTCGGATCAACAGTCGAGATCCTTTCGCATCTCCGGGCTTCGAAATTATCAAGCCTCAACACTCATTGTAGTATGATCAATGGTTGAGAACATTCCTGAAGCGATATTTCAGATTGGACGACTTATATCCACTTCAGGACTTCGACATTCGGGACTTCGGAGGTTTCGAATAAACGCTGCTCCATTTTCCTCTGGAGTGATCACCTGTTGTTTAAGTCATCAATGGTGGACACCACTTGATGTCGGTAACGTTTCTGCTTACACTATCCTTCCATTGAAGTAGATCGATGGTCGAGGATGCTCCCGAAGTGATCTTCAGATCTAGCGTCTCATGTCCACTTCGGGACTTTGGCATTCGGGACTTCAGGACATTGGGCGAGTGCGGTGGTAAAACTCCTGAAGCAAAACCCCCAGAGTGATGTAAATTCTTATGTCACTTGATGATGTGTCACGAGTCGAGTAGCTACCACTTGTCACTCATATTCATGATTTTCATGTACTAGAAATGTCGAATCAACTTGACACTTGCCAGTGTCTGATTGCACCACGTCTCATTGTTGACGTAGTCTTCCATGCGTCCTTACTGACGAGGTTCACTAACGTGAATCTCCCACATGTCCTTGCTGATGTGGATCTCCCACACGTCCTTGCTGACGTGGTCTACTGACCAATAGTCCTAATCCAACAATCCCCATTTGTCCTTCAAATCCAACGATCCTTATTCACTTCGGATTTCCGGGCTCTGGGTATTTCAATTCTCAAATTGACGGAGCGTAAGTTCCTCACATATTTAGACCCGTAGTGAAGGATGTCATTCGATCAGGATCTAGGACCGACGACTCGATCCATTTGTGGTGCAAATCTTGTAGCTTATCATATCTGTCCACTTTAACACGATCTGACGACTGACGGGAGTCGGGTTTAATCTGACGGCTCAAATCATTTCGCGATTTCGCATATCGCAAGTTCCCGCAACAGTCACCTTTGACTTCTTCATCTCGTGAGTTAGATAAATTATGATCTCTCGCCATGTGTCCTCTGGATCCAACGACTCAGATCATTTCACGATTTCACATATTGTGATTTCCTACTATTCTCACCTTTGACTTCTCCATATTGCAAGTCAGTGACATGTTGATCTCTTGCCATGTGTCCTCTGGATTCAATGGCTCAGATTGTTTCACGATTTCACATATCGCAACTTCGTCTTTGATTATCTTATCCTTCCAATTGAAAATGATCTGACAACTTGACAAGAACTCAGGTTTGATTCGACGACTAACAGGTATTCGGATATTCGATCTCATAGCCTCTTTACCTTGCTTATCCTATCCATCCACTCTAACATTGATCTGACAACTGACGGGTATTCTCGAAGGAGATCAAGGGTCGATGATGATTCAATGGTCCTCAAGCCCACAGTCACTCAAATGACCGATGTGCGTTATATTAGATGATAAACATGGTCAACCTCTTGATCGGACGGCTGATGAGGCTTCTCACTATTTCCTTCGATCCTGACGATACTACTACAAAGCGCTCTTCATTCGCTAACTTTCCTAAGCTTTAATACTTTTTGTGCATTATTTTATGCACTGATAGTCAATCGTTAATCCTCCTGAGCTTTGATCATAGGAACATTGTTGATCCTATTGTGATCAACAATAATCACGAATTTCTTCTGCTACCTATATACTGTGCAATGTGCTCTTCCTTCTGAGCTTTGATCTTCATACTGTTCACTCCTCCTGAGCTTGTGCTTTCAATCTCTGCACATTGTTTGACATCTTCTATTAACTGATATACTTGTTGACATCAATGACAATCTCATATGTGGTAATTCATCATTAACAATAGATCATCACATCGATTGTTGACATCAATGACAATATATCCAACAGTTACAAGATTCTAACATGTTCCAAACCTGCAAAGTCCTCATGTCTTGTGTCTCGCATCCACAATATTTCCTTCACCATATTTCACTCTCCATTCCCCTTTTTGCACCATATACAACCTGAGTAAGCCTAATGTTTAAGAACATGTGTTTCCTTGTAAGAGGTCACAAGTTCAAATCCAGAGGGGAGTAGGGTATGTATACCTCCGTAGACTTTACCAGTCAAATCACTGGGTAGATGAGGTCCCTTGTCCCACAAACACGGGGGTCTCATACACCAATTTGGTGTCTACCTTGGTCGTGACCTTAAAAAAGAGATTATATTATTTAGACTTAGTAATTTTTACCAATTTGTATCCTCTCACCTACCTCATTTACCTTCACATTCCCAATACTCCACAAACCTTTCATTTTAATTTTTTAATATTATTTCCTACCCTAAGTTTCTTCCCCCTTTTTGTGGACCCACCATATTGGGATATGTGGCATTAACATGGACCTATCCATGGGTAACATGTGGTAGTGACGTGTCAGGCATTCGCAAGTTGATCGGGCGATGATTGGGTAGTGACTAGGTGACCAAAATATTACTAAGACATGAATTATTCTAAGGCACGAGAGCTACACTAAGGCTTCAATAAGACCTTCTATTTCATACATGAATGTAAGGGAGGTGTATCCATTATAAAAACTAAGTTATTCTTCCCAACAATGGATGTGGGACTAAGAAAGGTGAAATTAAATCAAAGGACAAGATTCACCCATGAACTAGATGGATGGTGGCTGAGTCTCCATCTTCTAGAGCTCATAATTCTTGATCCAGACGTCTATTTTTGGAAAAACATACCTCATTGAAAAGGTAATTTTAAAATGTAGACAACGGGACAAGTTTCAATGGATGAATTTCTCCATAATAGTTCTATAAATTAGAAGAATGGTCAGCTCTCTATTCATGGCTTCTTGGGAAAACTATTTGGAACCTCAGCTTCCCAAGGCTATAAGTTGAAATCTAGGCCCCTGAATTTCACTCAAGATGGCTCATTGGATAGCTATAATAATGAATATTATTTCTGGAATTGTTTCCATGGCTGAGAAGTCACTTATCATGCTCATAAAATTAAAATATAGTCATTTTTTTTCTTCAGGTAGTAAACTTCAAATTTTGGAAATAAAAGTTTATTAAATAAATTTTATAAAAAAGATGATGTGGATCCCACTTGGAGGCACAAATTTCAATGACCTAATCCATTAATAAGTGTTTAATCAATCATTGATCTACTCTTTATTCCAAAAGAGGAAGCACGTGGGAAACTTCCAAAAGAACAGAAACCCTAACTGCTAGGGAAAACCATTTCAAAGAAGCATTGGAAGTAGGTTTAAAAGGAGGAGCACACCATCAAAGAAGGGGTTAGATCACCAGAATAACATTGTTCAACCTTCATTTTGCAACCAACTTTCTCATCTGCAAGTACATATCTCCATTTTATTTTTTCTTCTTATTTTTTTGCTACAAGATTTCTCTCAAAGCTTTGTGTTTGTATGTCTGAGACTGAACATAAGGTTGAGTTTGAGCCTTTTTATTTTATTCTTCCAGGCCTCTTCCTAAAAGAAACATAGTTACCAACAAAGTTCTCGTTTTCTGGGGGTCAAGTTTTTTATTGCATTTTTAAAAATGGTGCTATCGGTAGCACCCCCCTCCATTTTTAGGTGGTTTTTTGACATTTTAAATTTCCTGATACATAAGGTTTCAACTTTGTTTTTTTAAATGTTCGTTTTTTCATTTATTTTCAAATTGTTCAATTTTTATTTTTTTTTCTCAACTATGTTTTTTCATCTATTTTCAAACTTTTCTATTTTTTTTTTCTTTTTTTTTTATTCAATCATGTTTTTAACCATATTTCCATGCTTCATCCAATGCTAAAAATGTTGTACACCATTTAGTTTTTTGAAATTAAGATTTTTCATATAATTATTTGTCCTTAATTAAGTTGTGGTTCCATACATTTTAAATATAGTGGAAAATATCATTTTTAACACATTTTTTTTACCTTACTTCAATACATAGAAAATAATTGTAATTAAATAACACTATTTTTGAATATTTAGCTAAAAAATGCAATTCATTTTTTTTGGATCAATTAAAAACTAAAAAAAAATAAGAAAACAAACAGAATTGAAATTTAAAAAACAAAAACATTTAAAATATATATATATATATGAAAAATAACCATCTAAGAAAAATCTAAAAAACTAAAGAGGAAAAGAAAACCATAAAATTATATATATATATATGAAAAAATGAAAAAAAAAATAATAATAACAAAAAAAAATTATAACCCCCCCCCAAAAATTAAAAAGATTAAAAAAAAACCCCAAAATTAAAAACATATACACTAAAACCCCAAATTAAAAAACTTAAAATAAAATTTTTAATACAAAATTAAAATAAAAATTAACAAAAATAAATTGCAAAACCTTAAAATTACAACCAAAAATTAAAATTTATATAAAAACCTAAAAAATATTATAATATTATAACATTGTAATATTATTACAATGTAATAATATTATTACATTGTAATAATATTACATTGTAATAATATTACAATGTTATAATATGTATGGACCTGGCCCAGGTCCCACGGGACTTGGGCCAGGCCTGAGACCTGCTGAGGGGCTGAGGCGGCATCACCTCAGCCCCCCCTCAGGCTTGGCCTAGGTCTCATACATATTATAACCCAGCATCGCCCCAGCCCCCCGCGGGCCTGGCCCAAGTCCTGTACATATTATAACATTGTAATATTATTACAATGTAATAATATCACCCCAGCCCCCCGCAGGCCTGGCCCAGGTCCCGTACATATTATAACATTGTAATATTATTACAATGCTATAATATTATTATAATGTAATAATATTATAGCATTTTAATAATATTACAATGTAATAATTACATTGTAATATTATTACAATGCTATAATATTACAATGTTATAATATGTACGGGACCTGGGCCAGGCCCGCGGCTAAGGCGAAGAATGGGAAGGTTAGTGTAGAATTTCCAAAAATATAAAGTTGGAATTAATTAGGAGTTACCATTCTCCTCCCATTTCAAAGAATTATTTATTTATAACAAATCCCTTTCACATTATGACACGATTTAGTGTCACTGCTAGGTTAACTTTATAGGTTTTAGACTGAACATTAAAAAGGAAAGTACACTTTATCATTTATGTTTACCAATAAAATAGATATATTTTTAATATAAGACTAGCGAGGCACAAGACGAGAAATAATTATTTCAATAAAGAATAAATTAAAAATTGTCTAATGCTAAAATGCATTTATTAAATAATTTATTTTATAAAAGATTGTTAATTATTTTTTCAAAATTAATAAGTTTTTTAAAATAAAGTGTATGATGACCATGGTTAACATTTGGTGAGACAAAATTTGGTCTATAAAATTTTAAGAAAGATACAAAATTATTTAGTTTGTTTTAAAATTGTATTTATGTACACAAAAAACTTTAAGAGGCTTTAATACACTACATACATATTATTACAATGTTATAATATAACATTGTAATACTATTACAATGTTATATTATAACATTGTAATATTATTAACATATTATATAGTTTGATATTTATTTTCAAAAAAAAACATTTAAATAAATTTGTAGTTTAGGTAATATTAGTGTTTTTGTTAATTTTTTATTTATTTTAGATGTTTTTTTTTTAATATTTTATTAAATTTTGATCATTTTCCAGTTTTTTTTTTCTCATTTTTTTTTTTCTTTTTTTTTAAGTTTGAAGGGATTTTTTTGCTTTTTTTTAACACAACAAAGTATTATTTTTTTTTTTTATTGTTTTCTGGGGAAATTTTAATTTTTTTTCATTTCTTTCTAGTTTTTCTTTGTTTTTCACCTTTATGTTAGCTCATAAAATTTCTTAGCTCATATGTTTTGAATATGGTCAATATAACAATACTTTTAAGAAATTATTTTTGTTTCATTCAACGTAACTTGTATTTACTTTTTTATTATTAAAAGTAAAAAATTATTAAAAAGTGACATTGAATTTTTAAAGTATATTGTGATATTTTCATGGCATTATGTATTACCTTGTGCTTTGCGTGATAATAACATTTAATAAGTAAATATTTAAGGGTTTCTTTTATGATTTTGTTTACAGTAATGATTAGTTCTTTTACCACATTATAAAAATGTGTCATTTTCATACCCAAATTTTAGAATGGGTGCTACCGGTAGTAGTACTTTTCAATTTGATGGTTGATTTTGAGGTTTTGGTTATAATGGTACCAAGTGATAAAAATACAATTTCAAATGCTCAAAATTTGATGTTTTGAAAAGAAAAAAAAAAAAATTCAAAAACATCTTATTTGTTTTTAGGTGCCGATTTTAAAGTTTTTCTGAGCTACTGTCTAAGTTTTGAAGGCCATGTTTGAAAAATGTTGTAATTTTGACCCTGTTTTAAAAAATGGTGCTACCGGTAGCACCACTTTTTGATTTGGGGGTTGATTTTGATGTTTTTTATGCAAAAATATGAGTTTTTTGGGCCAGAGTTCTCGTTTTGAGGTCACAGTTCTCATTAAGTTGGTAACTATGTTAAGATCAATAGGAGTGTTTTACAACCATATATATGTGGCTAATAATGTAAACCAATGTTGTCTAATTGATTCATGGAGGTTTAGTCCTTGCATTTGGAAAGATATATTTTTGAGCATTAGTTAATCAGTTTACTGAAATGCTTTGTAATGTGACATATCTTTCATGTATTGAACTCTCCAGAGAACTAATTCTGAGCATAAATTTAATTATTTCTTAGAATTTGAGATTTATGAGTATGATATTTTTGGAGTGTGTTCATCATATTCTTTTCAGTTTTAAATGCAATACTCAATTAAATTTTTCTAAATTGATCCATCCCATTTCAGTCTTTTTCTTATGAGAAAATATGGTTGTATCTTCTACTTGCACGTGTTTTAGAGGGATGTTATAATGAAGCTAAGAATATAATTATTTTGATATTGAAGCCTTTCTTTATATTTTTACTATTAAGAAATTGCTTGTTACATTTCCAGGAAAATGTTGTACTCAAGGAGAAATTTGGTTATCAATAACCTTTTTATATTAAAAATAGAGCAATAAAGAATTTAGGTATCAATTTCGGGAATAACTGCGTAGTGTAAGTCATTAATCTATGACCCATATCCATGAGATTAATGACTTACACTACGCAGTTATTTCCGAAAATGATATCTAATATGTTGCACTGCGAAAACCCCTCTATGCTTAAAGAATTTGGGGTTTGTTGTTTAGCATTATCCCATTTGACAATCTAGTCCGAGAACATTAGTTACATATTTCAGACAAACATAGAAGAGTACCACCTCTTTAAAAACAAAAGGCGATTTTATCCTCATGATGTTATCTTAAAGACCTTAAAACAGTGTTTTAGATCAACAGGAAGGGCAATTTCCAGACAAGGCAAAATGGTGCTCCAAAGAGAAGGTAAAGGAAAAATTTTCTCATCTCATTCAGTAAAATATTTTGGGGACCAAAAGCCTCCCTAAATGGAGAGGTATGGTAAAAATGGATCATTGTATATTTTTTCATCTATCTTGGTATTTTCTAGGTGGAAAAATTGAAGGAATTGGCTTGTAGGGCCCATTTTAGTGGCAGGTCCAAACATGGAGATTTGGAGTCCATAACCTTCCTGTGCAAGTTTGAGGCATCAAATGACACTTTTTGGGGTCAAAATTTTGTGAGAATAACTTTCTGTTAAACACTGAGAGAGAAATAGAACAACAAGAAAGCATGGACATAAATGGACACTAGAGATTTACCTTGGAAACACTTAACAAGGAAAACAATCAACACCTAATAGATATATATTAACCTTGGCCAAATTGGCCAAGCAAGACCAACATCGACAATTTGAGGCTACTTGAGTCTTCTTACTATGGAGTATCTCAAGCCATTAAATAGGCTTCATCAATCAGAACCCTAACGGTAAACCCAACAATGACTGAATCAATGAATCTATAACCGAGTCAAAATTAACCCAACACTTTCAACACCTTGATATTGTTCTTCACACCAAGATATTTCCAACGATGCGAAAATCACCTCAAGCAAAGTTCATATCCAAAAGTTATGCCTCTCACAAGTTGACCTAGCTTGTTGACCACCATGATATTGAGTGGACACCATGTCAATGCCCATTACTTACACATGTGGGGCTAGTCACAAGTGGCCTATCAAGAATATTCTTGAAGGTCCAAAGCCCTAACATTAATTGAGGATTGAGGCATGCAAAAATCATAACCCTAACCCTATACAACTATCAAGCTATGTTAAATATTGGGCTATTAGGAAGAGAAGGGGTTCCATTTTTTAGCTTCGTATTTGTTCCATAGTTGAGAAAAACATTTAGGAGTGGGATTCTGTAAGGTAGCTAGAGAGGTAGTGGGGGGGGCCATAGGGCCCATAGTGATAATAGTGGAGGTCATTCAATGTAAGGTGGACTAGGTCCACTATATTATTAAATAAGGCCCACTATGGTAGTTAGATATAATAAATGTAAGAGGACTTCTTAGAAGGTTCTACTTCTAGAAGATTCCTCCTCTAGAATGTTCTTAGGTGATGGTAGAACTATATAAAAGGGTTCAAGCAATGTAATGAGACATGAAGAGAATTATTGTATTTGGAGATAAAGCTCATTAGGAGGTTTCCCCCTCGAAGAGGCAAGTGAACAGGAGAGGATCCCTTCCATAATAGGATTCATTGTATGGTGTTTCCCTACCTCAAGGGTTTGGTAATAATAAAGTGTGGTTTCTTCTATATTGTTTTGTGGATCTATTGTGTATTCAGTATTTGTGGTGATTATATTGGTAGATCTATTCAGGTTCTTAAAAAGTGGTATCGGAGCACTTTCCTTGGGCAGATATTGTGGGCAAATATTTTTTAATTTTGTAGATTTTTTTTTCGGAGCAGAAAAAAAAGGGCCGCGACATTCTCAAAGTTTTTGGTATATTTATGTGCAAAATTTGCATAAAAGGGTTGTAGATCTGAGTTCCTCTCAGAAAAACACCCAATTTAAAAAACAAAATCGTCCGAAATGGAGTCCGGGAAGTCAAGATATTGAAGTTTTAAAATCTGTAAATTTTCAGGATTTTTTCCGCGGACGGCGGCGAGAATTTTTTTTTCCGTAGAATTTGGAGGCCAAATTTGCCCAAATAAATTACATATCTAAGTTCCTCTCACAATTTCACCCAATTTCAAAAACAAAATCAGCCAAAATGGAGTCCGGGAAGTGAAGTTATTAGCATTTTAACTTCAGCAGTTTTTCAGGGTTTTCTCAAAAAAACACCGCAATTTTTTGTTGTAAATTATTGTTCTATTTTTTTGGGTTTTTTCGTGATGGCTGCGAGACCGAAGGGTTCATAGGGTGCTCAGATGGCTATTTCTTCTCAAAACCTGAAAGAAATTATTGAATCATTCAAAGCCCAATTGTTTCACACATTAGATGACAGATTGGCTGCATTTGCACATGGCCTCACATACAGCCTCACAAACAGCCTCACAGACGGCCTCAATGATAGTTTTTGTAGTATTCAAGATTCATTGAATAACATGCAAGAGATATTTCTTATGGAGGGCCTCAGGGATGAATATAATCAAGAAATATATGCTTGGTATGATTTTGAGGCAGATTGTGATGATTGGTATATGGATAGCTGTCATTTCTGGGATGACAACCACTTTCATATTTTATTCGATGACTCTACTCCACCTTCTGTAGAGAACATCAATGTCCCACATCAGGAGCTAGTTACCAACGTTCAGTCTACATATTCTACAGTGATATTATTCATTCCAGATTCTGTTATGACTCTTTTCCACTATGTGGATGGATCTTCTTATTTGGATCCACATGATAGGTGTCATTCTTTGGAGCATCATTTGGAGTTGGTTATTGGGTTCCAAAATCTTCCACGGGGAGTTCACATGAGCACTTGGACATGGGACCCGGGCTTACAATGGTGGTTGGACTACTTCAGCATGGTGGATTTCCTTTCTACATGGGACCTTGGTTCTTTAGTTTTCTTTAGCATTATGGTCCACAATTATCCATGGGACCTTGGTATATGGTTGTACATCAAGCATTGAGGACAACGCTTTCATAAGGGGGATGGAATGTAAGGTAGCTAGAGAGGTAGTGGGGGGGCCCACAGGGCCCATAGTGATAATAGTGGAGGTCATTCAATGTAAGGTGGACTAGGTCCACTATATTATTAAATAAGGCCCACTATGGTAGTTAGATATAATAAATGAGTAATTAGATATAATAAATGTAAGAGGACTTCTTAGAAGGTTCTACTTCTAGAAGATTCCTCCTCTAGAATGCTCTTAGGTGATGGTAGAACTATATAAAAGGGTTCAAGCAATGTAATGAGACATGAAGAGAATTAGTGTATTTGGAGCTAAAGCTCATTAGGAGGTTGCCCCCTCGAAGAGGCAAGTGAACAGGAGAGGATCCCTTCCATAATAGGATCCATTGTATGGTGTTTCCCTACCTCAAGGGTTTGGTAATAATAAAGTGTGGTTTCTTCTATATTGTTTTGTGGATCTATTGTGTATTCAGTATTTGTGGTGATTATATTGGTAGATCTATTCAGGTTCTTAACAGATTCAATATCATAAAAAAGGTGGAAGAAGATTCTATACCAACCATTCAGTCCATAATTTCAAAGGAAACTCCATAGTGAGTGCCCTTTTCTTTGATCTTGCATTTTATAACTAAAGCAAAGAGAGCAGGGCACATGTCGCACAATAATAAAGGAGCCGGTTTAAAATTATTTCATAATAAACTTCGATAAAGAATTTCAAAGTTCCTCCAAACCATTAATATTCCCCTGTAGTCTCTTAATGACATGCCAACCATTAACGACTTCCCTACCATGATCTTGGAACCATTAAAGACTCCTCTACCATGCAATGACAAAGGCTACAATAGAGGGTACAACCTTTCAAGATCAACGAGAGTGACAAATTAATGTAGAGAACTAATGACAAACCTCAAAGTTCACACCATATTCAATACGTAACATTTAATCTTCCAATAACAAACATTTTTAACGGTACCATTATTTTATTTTTAGTGTTAGGAAACGATGAAATATATCTCCAATACGTAATATCTTAGCTATTTCCTCGCGTAAGAGGCTATCATATTCTTCCCACCAGTAGTTATGTGAAGAGACACCTTACCTTTTCCAATATTCTATCCACATAGAACTAGTTTATGGTGCACATCTATGTTATGCTTGCACTTTACATTTGGACCCCGCTCTCCTAATTTTTCTCGTTCCCTTCACTATAAGTACGACATTCTCGGAGGATCGATCATCGTCCCAAACTTTCTTGTGAGCATATCTCTGATTGTAACAAACATTCTCTGTTGAATTCTAGCAGTGATAATCTTTGTTATTGGATTTGTTAATTCAAGTATTTTTTATATCATGATCTTAAGCTCAGTTTTTCTCTTCAATATAGGATTTTTATTATTGATTTTCTCTGAATTATGTTTCAATGCAATGCAGTCGTGTATGTGAAGGAGGAAGACATTGGAACATTTACAATCAAGGCAGTGGATGATCCCATAACTTTGAACAAGACCTTATACTTGAGGCTTCCAGCCAACACTATGTCTTTCAATGACCTTGTGGCTCTGTGGGAGAAGAAGATTGATAAGACTCTCGAGAAGGTCTATGTCCCTGAGGAGGGGGTTCTTAAATTAATCGTAGGTCAGAAGTTGCAAATCCTAATTCCATATTTTTTTGTTTGAACACATATTATTTCTGGCAAAACCTTAACCATTCCATCAAATTTTAAACATAATTTTGGAATTTTTTTATCATTTGCTAATTCAATTTTGAACTTGTAATTTATAAATAATTAATAGTTGTTATGTTTTATCCAGGTGACTATTTTTTGACGCTGAAAATGTAAGCCTATATTGTTAATGTTTCACAAAATTAGCCACGATAGGGGGTAATTCTGCTTTTGGGGAGCAGAAATTTGCTAGGTTGGTTAATATTGCTTATTTGTGAATTTTATTGTGAATGATGGGCTTATTGCTTCCAAAACTATGGTGAGTGATGTAGATACACCATTCCCGGGTAATATTGGCATAGCAATCGGTCATTCTATCTTTGTGAAAGGAGATCAAACAAATTTTGAAATTGGGCCTGATGGTGTAGAGGCTACTCAGCTATACCCAGATGTGAAATACACCACTGTCGATGAGTACCTGAGGAAATTTGTATGAATTATGAGAGATCCTCTTCCACATACTTAAGAGATTAAGCAACAGTTTCCATGTTTATCCAAGTTGTGGGTTATCACCCTTCGTAGGTGTTTGGCAAAACAAAACCTCCTGTTTAGCTCAGTATGATCAGCCCTTCACACATAATACCCACCCGTTGTTTGTTTTCTTTCTAGACAATAATGACTTTGGAAAATAATAGTTATAAAGGACTTGCAAAATCATGGATGAAACGATATATTTATATACCTATATAGTGCATGTTAACTGGTTGTTCCGGTACAACCAGCGCTTGCTTAGTGAATAATTTGGTAAAGAAAGAGGGTTGAGAGCCATCTTTACAAGGCTGTTGACTATGGTGGGTGTTATTGAAGGGAATGATGTCAAATCTTGATAGGTTGTCTACCTTTTTCAATAGTCATCTCTTGTTAGGTGAGAATTATCTAGTTGGTATTATTAAAGGGAATGATGCTATATCTACAGTAGGTTGTCTACCTTTTTCAATAGTGAAGAGAAGAGTGTCCAGCTCTTGTTAGGTGAGAATGAATAGTCTTCTAATTCATTTTCTATACAAACTTTTATGTCTTGTTATAAGATTTGACATGATGTTAATGTCGTTTTCTTTAATAGTGAGGAGTGTCTAATTTTAAGTGAGAACGACTAATTTTATAAATTATAATATATTTTTGTTTCTAAATTTCTCATGTCTTCATGTAATAGATAATAAAATATTGCATGATAATTAATTTTTTTTAATAAATAATTAAATATCACATGAAAATTAAAAATCTAAATACATAATAAAATATCCATTCATTATAATTCACAATAAAATATCACTCTGACTATCACAATAGATAAAAATCTAAATAGATAATAAAATATCACTCTGACTGTAATAAAAATCTAAATAGATAATAAATTATCACTCTGACTGTCACAATCTATCCTTACAGCTTGTTGTACCAACCCAACACCTGAAAACTATCTTTGTAACCATATTGCTTCCTTACTTGCATGAGTGGCTGCCATGTATTCAACTTATGTAGTTGAAAGTGCCACTACAGCCTATCTTTTGCTCATCCAACTTATTGCTCCTCCAAACAGGTTAAATACATACTCACTTGTAGATCTCCTACGATCCAGATCTCCAGCCCAGTCTGCATCCACAAAACCATGTATATCCACCACTATGTCCAATACCAGTATTCTTTGGTAGCACAATCCATAGCTAGCAGTGCCATGCAAATATCTGAAAACCCTTTTTACTGTTGTCTAATGCTCCTTCCCTAGTTTTGACATATACCTGCTCAAAACTCCCACTGCATGTGCAATGTACGGTCTAGTACAGACCATTACATACGTCAAACTGCCAACTGCACTTGCATATGGAACACGAGACATGTCCTCCTCCTCTTCATGTGTCTCGGGACACTGATCTGCATATAACTTTACACCAACAGGAATAGGAACCTTGACCGGTTTACCTTCCTGCATATTAAACCTCTACAATATTGTCTCGACATATTTTCTTTAATTTAACCAGAGTTTCCTCCTTTTCCAATCTCTTTTAATTTCCATGCCCAAAATGAAATTTGAAGCACCGAGATCCTTCATGTCAAATTTAGAGGACAACTAAGTTTTCACATCCTGGATAATCTCCTTATTGTTTCCTATCAGCAACATGTCATCCACATACAAGACCAAATAAATCAAATGATCACCAATTAATTTAAAATACACACAGTGATCCTCTTTGCTTCTTGTGAAGCCAAGTCCCAACATATAAGTATCAAATTTTTAATACCACATCCTTGGTGATTGTTTTAAACCATACATGGACTTTTTCATCTTGCATACCAGCTCCTTCTTTCCCTTCACAACATAACCTTCTGGTTGCTTCATATAGATTTATTCTTCCAGATCTCCATGTAGGAATGTTGTCTTCACATCCATTTGTTCTATTTCAAAATCAAATGCAGCAACAACAGATAACAGAAATCTTATGGAAGTTAACTTGGCAACAGGAGAAAAAATCTCACCAAAATCAATTCCCTCAACCTGGGGATAACCCTTTGCTACTAACCGAGCTTTGTATTTCTCCACTTTTCCTTCCGCATTCAGCTTCTTTTTAAATACCCATTTGTTTCCAATGGACTTTCTTCCAGTTGGCAACTCCACTAGATCCCAAGCCTCATTCTTATCCAAAGATGTCATTTCTTTATTCATGGCCCTTTTCCAGAGATTTGCATCTTCTGAATCCACTGCCTCCCTGACAATTCTAGGATCATCATCAGTAATAGACAAAGAAAAATTTGAATGGAAATCAGATGGAGTATACCTTTCTGGTAGCCTTATTTCTTGAACCGATCTCCTCAATACTAGAGTATGAGGATCTTCTTCTTCTGATTCATGTTCTTTTGTAGAGTCTGACTCATCATCTTTTAAATCAAACTCTATTTTCTCTGGTTCTTCCTTACTTGGTAGGACTTCTTGTTTAACAACATCCTTCATTTCTCTAAAGACCACATCTCGGCTATACACTACCTTCTTAGTTTCTGGGTTCCAAAGCTTATAACCTTTGAGACCATCTTTGTATCCAATAAAGATACACTTTTCGTCCTTCTTATCTAGCTTACTCATGTTTTCCTTTGGAACATGAACATATGCATCACAACCAAATACCTTGATATGTGTGAGAGAAGGTTCCTTACAAGTCCATACCTCTTGTGGAGTCTTGTCATACAATGTTGATGAGGGTGATCTGTTGACTAGGTAACATGCAATACCCACTGCCTCTACCCATAATTTTTTCCCTAGCCCGGCACCACTGAGCATGCACCTTGCTTTTTCCATCAGCGTCTTGTTCATCCTTTTTGCAACTCCATTCATCTAAGGCATATATTGAGTAGTCTTCTGCCTTAATATATCGCATTTCTTACAGAATTTTTCAAATTCATTCCCGTAGAACTCTTCGCCATTATCTATCCTTAGCACCTTAATTCTTTTCTCTGTTTGATTCTCAACAAGAGCCTTAAACTCTTTAAACCTATCAAAGACTTCGGATTTCTTCCCGAGGAAATATATCCAAGTATTCCTTGAGAAGTCATCTATAAATGAGACATAGTACACATATTTTCCCAATGATGGGACCGACACAGATCGAAAAAATCACTGTGAATTAGTTGTAAGATTCCTTCTGCCCTCTTTGCACCAGAAGGGAATTTTACTCGATTCTGCTTCCCATATAGACAATGTTCACAGAAATCAAAATCCAAAGAGCATTTAGACATACCTTAAACCATACCTTTACCATGTAGTAGTCAAAAACCCTTCTCTTCGATATGCCTCATTCTTTGATGCCACAACATGACCTTTTCTCGAGAGACTATAGGAGTTCTTTCTTCTTCAACTCCAATATCAGGAACAATGGAACTATTACACCCATCACTAATAGTGCTTCCTTCCATCTTATATAGAGTTCCAAACCGAACTCCTTTCAACAACACCATTTCTGCTCGAACCATCCTGCAGGTTTCCTTTTCAAATATTGTTTTTACCCTTACATCGTCCATTTTTCTTACATAAATCAAATTTTTGGCCAAACCTGGGATGTGCAGAACACCAGGTAGTGTTCTAATCCTTCCATCTATGATCCTCAACTTGAATTTTCCTCATCTTATGATTCTGGTTGTCGAATCATCACCTAAGAAAACATTACCTCCATCGTATCTTTCATATTCAAAGAACCACTCCCCGTGGGGAGTCATATGAAAGGATTCCCTAGAGTCAACCAACCATGCCTCATGATCTACATGTGTGCTTGAATAAGCCAAGTACACATCCCCTCCTTCTTCCTTGGAGGTCTTTTCTTCTGTAGAATGAGATTCTTCAGATCCCTTCTTTTTCTCAACCTTAGATCTACATTGCTTCTTGTAGTGCCTTTCTTTTCCACATCTCCAACATACCCTTACAAAATTTCCGAGAGATTTAGATCTACCCTTAGACTTAGATCTCCCGCTTGAGAAATTAGATCCCTTCATTTCCTGGGAACTTTCTCTTGCAAATAATGCGTCTGTTCTCTGTCCTTCCATATTCTTCTGGGTCATCTCCTCTGACAACAAGGATGAGACCACTTTATCAAACTTCAAGGCAGTTGTATTACTACCTATGGCCACAACCAGACTCTCCCAAGAGTCTGGTAAAGAACATAGTAAACTAATACATTTATCTTCGTCTGAAATTTTAATCTCAAAAGATACTAACCAACTTACCACAGTATTGAAGGCATTCAAATGCTCTGCCACCGAGTCTCCATATCTCATCCTCAGGTTATACAACTTCTTTCTCAAGAATAGTTTATTTACCAGGGAATTAGACTGATACAACTTCCCCAACTTTTCCCATAAATCCTTGGTTGTAGCTTCCTCTAACACATTCAGTAATACTAAATCGGAGAGACACAGTCAGATTGTGCTCTTTGCCTTTCGATCAAACTTTTTCCATTCATCCGCTGAAGTTCCTATAGGTGCAGTACCTGGATATACTGCGATCCATTGATCTCTATCCACCAAGAGATCTTCCATCTTGAGCTTCCACAGCTCACAAATTTTCCCATTAAACTTCTCGATCTCCATCTTCGAATTGCTTGCCATTTCTTTTCACCTGAAAAATCAATACTGCAGATCTCCCACTGTAACAAGGCTTATCACAGTCCCGAGCCAAACCCTTGCCCACAAAGACGTCCCCCTGAAGCCAACAAAGATCTAATACCAAATGCAGATATTAACCTTGTACAATATCTATTGGAAGCATATATTCAGTAAAAGAACAGAAAAAATACAATGACAAATACAAACATTACACAAAGATTTTTCCCCTGGAAACACAAACTGGGAAAACCAACATATTCTATATTCATTCATGTGTGTTACATTGTTTACAATACAATATAAATATAGGAGTCAGCGGCATCCAAAACCCTAACCCAATGACCCGAATTAGTCCACAACCCTAATTCCTTAACCAGAAATAGAAAACCATCGGCAAAAGCCATGTGCTGAAAAACCACCTAAATATGTGACACATTTCCCGAGGCAAAAAAAATTTCTCATCTCATTCAGTAAAATATTTTGGGGACCAAAAGCCTCCCTAAATGGAGAGGTAGGATAAAAAATGGATCATTGTATATTTTTTCATCTATCTTGGTACTTTCTAGGTGGAAAAAATTGAAGGAATTAGCTTGTAGGGCCCATTTTAGTGGCAGGTCCAAATGTGGAGATTTGGGGTCCATAACCTTCCTGAGCAAGTTTGAGGCATCAAATGACACTTTTTGGGGTCAAAATTTTGTGAGAATAAATTTATGTTAAACAATGAGAGAGAAATAGAACAACAAGAAATCATGCACATAAATGGACACTAGAGATTTACCCTGGAAACACTTAACAAGGAAAATAATCAACACCTAATACATATATATTAACCTTGGCCAAATTGGCCAAGCAAGATCAACATCGACAACTTGAGGCTACTTGAGTCTTCTTACAATGGAGTATCTCAATCCATTAAATAGGCTTCATCAATCACAACCCTAATTCATTTACTGGAATTAGAATACAATGCAAAGGCATGCATGGCGTCAAGATAGTCATGCAAAGACATGCGTAGAGTGGAGATAGCCATGTGAAGACATGTGTGGAGTGAAGATATCCATGCGAAGATATGCATGGAAATGCATATCCATGCAAAGACAAGCATGGTGTGAAGATATCCATGCAAAGACATGCAATGACTCACATCAAATACCAGGGGAAAATACCATGGGTTACCCAATACCATGTGTCTCTAAACCACTAACGGTAAACCCAACAATGACCGAAACAACAACTCTATAATCGAGTCAATATTAACCCAACATTCCCCCCTTTAAACTTGATTTGGGATAAATACCTACCCCACTCAAAGTTTATAAACCGAGTATCGAGAATACAACATGCCCCCCAATCACCTCGGTCTATGTCTAGACTTTATACCGAAGAACCATCAAACTAGGGGTATGCATGCCTAAATAGGTCTTACAACCATATGCCCATTTACATGTGATAAAATTCAACTCCATAAAAATAATTACAATTTTATGCCATGTTGAATAAATTGTTGTCATTGATGTGAAAGGTAAGTAAGTATTCACAGATAAATATTCAAAGGAAATGTTACTTTTATAAATACAAAAGTGGAAGTTGATTAGAAATGATGTTACGCGAAAGTGGATTAGAAATGAAGTTACGTAAAAGTGGAGTAAAACATGAAAGTTGATTAGAAATGAAGTTACGAAAAAATGGAGTAAACATGAAAGTGGATTAAAAAAGGTAAAAGTGAAAGTGGAGTAAAAATGCACATGGTTTTGAAACCTGTGGTGGTATTTCACCCACAGTATGTTGAAAAATAAATTAAAAAACAAAAAATGGGGAAATTAATTATTTTTTTAATAAAAGTCGCATCTTTTCAAATGAACATGAATTTTCATGTAGAACTAATGGTAAAGTATAAAATGAGAAAATGGTTGTGGGAAATAATGTAAGTGGGTGAAATGTGATATTCTTATGCATATTATTTGAGGTGTGACGATTGAATATCATTCAAGGAGCGAGTGCCGAGCAGATCCGATGAAAGTAGAATGAGTGATTGTCGAGATGATCTAGCGAAAACAGAAGTAGCGAGTGTAGAGAAGATCTAGTGAAAGAAGAAGTAATGAGCATAAAGTAGATTTGATGAAGTCAAAAGAAACAAGCAGATCAATAAAGGAAATGCATATGAATAACTTGTAAACTTGTAAGTAGGTTGGTGCCTACATAACAAAGAACTATGAGGATTGGTGTGTCTAGTAGGTTAGTGCCTACAAACAATAGAGAGGATTGGTGTCTCTTGTCCAGGTCGGTGCCTACAAACAACAAAGGGAATTGGTGTCTCATGTAAGTCAGTTCCTACAAATATTTGTAACTGTAGGTTGGTTCCTACAAATTCATAAAAATAATCTTTTTTGGTTTTCTCCCAAAAGGGTTTCCATATTAAATATTGTATCTTCTAGCTATTACATTTATGTGATTGTTTCATTATGGTTTATGAATTTTAAAAAGAAAAAGATAGCCTTATACTTATTCACCCCCCTCTCAGTATAAGTGTGTTCTCAATATGCCCGAGCACGTTCACATCAAATACCATGGGTTACCCAATACCATGGGCCCACAAACCACTAACGGTAAACCCAACAATGATTGAATCAATGAATCTATAACCGAGTCAAGATTAACCCAACACTTTCAACCCCTTGATATTGTTCTGCACACCAAGATATTTCCAACGATGCGGAAATCACTTCAAGCAAAGTTGATATGAAAAAGTTATGCCTCCCACAAGTTGACCTAGCTTGTTGACCACCATGATATTGAGTGGACACCATGTCGATTCCCATTACTCACACATGTGGGGCTAGTCACAAGTGGCCTATCAAGAAGATTCTTGAAGGTCCAAAGCCCTAACATTAATTGAGGATTGAGGCATGCAAAAATCATAACCCTAACCCTCGACAACTATCAAGCTATGTTAAATATTGGGCTATTAAGAAGAGAAGGGGTTCCATTTTTTAGCTTCGTATTTGTTCCATAGTTGAGCAGAACATTTTGGAGTGGGATCCAATAGCATAATAAAGGTGGAAGAAGATTCTATACCAGTCATTCAGGTCACAGTTTCAAAGGAAACTCCATAGTGAGTGCCCTTTTCTTTGGGCTTGCATTTCATAACTAAAGAAAATAGAGCAGAGCACATGCCTCACCTTCCAGTTGGATTTTATCTCATATTGGGTTTCATAGGTCATATCTTGTGTTTGTATGTGTGGATGGTATATTCATTTGCTTGTTCTTTCATTTCAAATTTTAGTTATTTCCATAAAATTTGAGCACTAAACTAGTAATAATAAATCTCAGATCTAAGGAATGAAATTGCATAATAAAATATTTTAGAACATTGCAAAATATATTTAAAAAAACTATTCTAGTGGAATATCCATGGTAGTTTATAGATCAACTTTACTTCTATTTGCATTCCCCTACCACAATCGGGTTCATAAATAAAAATGTAATCACACTTCAAGAATTTCCCTTGAGGGTTTTGAGACCCCAACTTGAAACAAGTATAACTTTTGCAATACTACTCATAATGACTAATTCCAATTTTGAAATGCCACAACTACTATGCCTCAACTAGTGTTGGTCTAGCTACAATTTGAGACTTTATCAAAAGATATATGATTGTAATAGTCTTTGTCATCATTGAAAAATAACAGATTTTAAATCATTGATATCTTCACTTCCCCAACTTTAATTTGAATGTTTTTTTTTGTTTGTTTTTAAATTGGGTAGTTTTTCAAGAGGAACTCATATTTGCAATATGTTTCTTCATATTCTTCATAGAAAGCTTTAGTAATGGACATGAGTGTCATGCCCCTATTTTTCAGCATGAAAATATGCAAAAAGAGAAAATAATTTCTTTCTTTTGGGCCCCAAGAAAGAGCTATGACCTCGCTGGTTTTGGTATGATCATTAACCCTTAAAATTGAATTACAAACAATATATTAAAATGCTCAATCCGTTATTAAATATAAAAAACCTTTAAGATAGGGAAACACCATATAATAATCTTTTTATGGAAGGCTTAACCCTTGTTCACTTGCCTCTTTGAGAGGGTCACCCCTTAAAGAGCTAAGCTCCAATACAATATACTCCAATACATGATTTATAGGGAGGACACCATCCTTACTTATATCGAGCTAGGAAACCCTAATCATAATCAAATATTAACTATCTAGCAAATTTTCTTTAATGAGGCTACTTTACATTTATTCTAGACTAACTATCTGATAGACCTTATTTAATAATAATAAATATAGTAAACCTTATTTAATAATAATAAATATAGTGGACCTAATACACTTTACATTAAATGGCCATCATACCTATACTATTATATTAACTATAGTGGTCCCTTTAAACCTAGAAAACATCTCACCATTGATAACTACAAACCACCATTTATATTTATAAGCATTGCATGTAATACCAATCAAATTACAAAAAATTGCCCAATAATAAAGGAGTCGGTTTAAAATTATTTTATAGTAAACTTCGATAAAGAATTTACACAATAATAAAGAGCCGGTTTAAAATTATTTCATAATAAACTTCGATAAAGAATTTCAAAGTTCCTCCAAACCATTAATATTCCCCTAGTCTCTTAACGACATGCCAACCATTAAAGACTTCCCTACCATGATCTTGGAACCATTAAAGACTCCACTACCATGCAATGACAAGGGCTACGACAGAGGGTACAACCTTTCAAGATCAAAGAGAGTGACACTAAATTTGAAAAAAAAAAAAAGTTAATGTAGATAACGAATGACAAATCTCAAAGTTCACACCATATTCAAAACGTAACATTTAATTTTTCAATAACATTTTAATGTTATCTTTACTTTTTTATAGTTTTTTGGTAAATTTTTTAGTTTAATTTTACTTGAGGAATGGTTGGATTTGCAGATTTGAATGACTAAGTTTATATAATCCAAGTGCCTCAGAAAATTTTCAGCACATTAAATCTATTGAGTGACTAAATTTATATAATCCGAATGACTCATAAATTTTTCAGTACACTAAATCTATTTATACATTCAGAAATACAATTCAAACAATAAAACAATATCAATTTTATCCAAATTTACATTAACGGATTCGACCAAAACATTTAACACACACCTATCCCCATCCCTATCTCCATACGTAATGGCTTAGCGATCTCCTCGCGTTAGAGGCTATCATTATCTTCCCACTAGTAGTTCTTTGAAATGACACCTTACCTCACTCATCTAACGATGTGCATGCATCTTCCAATATTCTGTCCACATACAACTAGTTTATGGTGCACAGCTATGTTATGCTTGCATTTTACATTTGGACCCCACTCTCCTAATTTTTCTCATTCCCTTCACGATAAGTACGACATTCTCGGAGGATCGATCATCGTCCCAAACTTGCTTGTGAGCATCATTGCAACATATCTCCATTGGGTTAGCATTAGTCAGTTGATTATAGTGCAGTGCAATTGAATTTCAGGGCCGAGATGGGAAGTAGCAGCAAGATTCTGATAATTGGCGCAACAGGATACATTGGTCGCCATGTTGCCAAGGCCAGCCTTGAACTCGGGCATCCCACCTTCCTTCTGGTCAGAGAGTCCACGGCTTCTTCTAATTCTGAGAAAGCCCAGCAGCTGGAATCCTTCAAAGCCTCAGGTGCTAATATAGTCCATGTAAGTTCTGATCTCAGCGCTTTCTACTGCCATGTAATAGTTTCATGTAATGTTTCTCCGAGCAACAATTTGGGTTTTTACTGTTATTTAACAGGGATCGTTAGAGGATCATGCAAGCCTTGTGGAGGCAGTGAAGAAAGTGGACGTGGTAATCTCCACAGTTGGATCACTGCAGATAGAGAGCCAGGTCAATATTATCAAGGCTATTAAAGAAGTCGGAACCGTCAAGGTACATACTATTTATACAATACTGGAACCTAATCAGATCCTCATCAGTGTAGAATGGGGAGGTATTAAAACCCTCTCAGGCGAGGGTTTCAATTTCTGCTTCAATTTTATATTTAACCCAGGACTGATTGATGTTTGCAGAGGTTTTTGCCATCTGAGTTTGGGAATGATGTTGATAACGTCCACGCAGTGGAGCCTGCAAAGAGTGTGTTTGAGGTGAAAGCCAAAATCCGTAGGGCAATCGAGGCAGAGGGCATTCCTTATACATACGTCTCTAGCAACTGTTTTGCAGGGTATTTCCTTCCAAGCCTGGCACAGGCTGGCCTTACAGTTCCTCCAAGGGATAAAGTTGTCATTCTTGGAGATGGAAATGCGAAAGGTTGTTTACCCTTTATTTATTCCTTCCCTTCTTAAATTGGAGTTTAAAATACTATTCTATATCTCTGATTGCAACAAATATTCTCTGTTGAATTCTAGCAGTGATTATCTTTGTTATTGGATTTGTTAATTCAAGTATTTTTTGTATCATGATCTTAAGCTCAGTTTTTCTCTTCAATCCGGGATTTTTATTATTGATTTTCTCTGAATTATGTTTCAATGCAATGCAGTCGTGTATGTGAAGGAGGAAGACATTGGAACATTTACAATCAAGGCAGTGGACGATCCCAGAACTTTGAACAAGACCTTATACTTGAGGCTTCCAGCCAACACTCTGTCTTTCAATGACCTTGTGGCTCTGTGGGAGAAGAAGATTGATAAGACTCTCGAGAAGGTCTATGTCCCTGAGGAGGGGGTTCTTAAATTAATCGCAGGTCAGAAGTTGTAAATCCTAATTCCATATTTTTTTGTTTGAACACATATTATTTCTGGCAAAACCTAACCATTCCATCAAATTTTAGACATAATTTTGGATTTTTTTGTATCATTTGCTAATTCAATTATGAACTTGTAATTTATAAATAATTAATAGCTGTTATGGTTTATCCAAGGGACTGCTTCTTGAAGCCTGAAAATGTAAGCCTAACGTTTCATAAAATTAGCCATGATTGGGGTAATTCTGCTTTTGGGGAGCAGAAATTTGCCAAGGTTGGTTAATATTGCTTATTTGTGAATTTTATTGTGAATGATGGGCTTACTGCTTCCAAAACTATGGTGGGTGATGCAGATACACCATTCCCAGGTAATATTGGCATAGCAATCGGTCATTCTATCTTTGTGAAAGGAGATCAAACAAATTTTGAAATTGGGCCTGATGGTGTAGAGGCTACTCAGCTATACCCAGATGTGAAATACACCACTGTCGATGAGTACCTGAGCAAATTTGTATGAATTATGAGAGATCCTCTTCCACATACTTGAGAGATTAACCAACAGTTTCCATGTTTATCCAAGTTGTGGGTTATCACCCTTCATAGGTGTTTGGCAAAACAGAACCTCCTGTTTAGCTCAGTATGATCAGCCCTTCGCACATAATACCCACCCGTTGTTTGTTTTCTTTCTGGACAATAATGACTTTGGAAAATAATAGTTATAAGGGACTTGCAAAATCATGGATGAAGCTATATACTTATATACCGATATAGTGCCTGTTAACTGGTTGTTCCGGTACAACCAGCGCTTGCTCAGTGAATAATTTGGTAAAGAAAGAGGGTTGAGAGCCATCTTTACAAGGCTCCTGACTATGGTGGGTGTTATTGAAGGGAATGATGTCAAATCTTGATAGGCTGTCTGCCTTTTTCAATAGTCATGTTTTGTTAGGTGAGAATTATCTGGTTGGTATTATTAAAGGGAATGATGTTATATCTACAGTAAGGGAATGATGTCAAATATTGATAGGCTGTCTGCCTTTTTCAATAGTCATCTCTTGTTAGGTGAGAATTATGTGGTTGGTATTATTAAAGGGAATGATGTTATATCTACAGTAGGCTGTTTTTCAATAATGAAGAGAAGAGTGTCCAGCTCTTGTTCGGTGAGAATGAAGTCTTCTAATTCATTTCCTCTACAAACTTTTATGTCTTGTTATAAGATTTGACATGATGTTAATGTCGTTTTCTTTAATAGTGAAGAGTGTCTAATTTTAAGGGAGAACGACTAATTTTATAAATTATAATATATTTTTCTTTGTAAATTTCTCATATCTATAAATTAGATATATTTTTCTTTCTAAATTTCTCATATCTATAAATTAAATTTATTTTTCTTTCTAAATTTCTCATATCTTCATGTAATAGATAATAAAATATTGTATGATAATTAATTTTTTTAATAAATAATTAAATATCACATGAAAATTAAAAATCTAAATAGATAATAAAATATCCATTTAACTGGCGACTTCATGGACTGATTTTAACTATGATCAGTGCACTTGCTGCCTTCCGATTGTTCCTATTTTTATTTCCACCTTCCATGTGACTGAGATTGCTGTTTTGCTGTGATATCTCATTCATATTGTAGTTTTGCTGGGTTTCTGGTACTTTTGACCGGTTCCTTCGATCACTGTCTGCTGAACTATTCATTGTAAATGAATTTATACGCAATATAAATTCGAGATCATTTTTTCCTGGAAAAATATCCATTCATTATAATTAAAAAGTCTTTGTAAAAGAATTATACGCAAATATATAAAATAAAAATTATAATGTTTACCTATTTTTTTTGGTATGTTGTAAATATATAAAATAAAAATTATAATGTTTACCTAATTTTTTTTATGTTGTAAATATATAAAATAAAAATTATAATATTCATTTAAATATATATAAAATAAATAAAATTATCATCATAAAAAAATATAATGTCTAGTAACATTTTTCTCATGGTTTAAATATATAAAATAAATAATATTTGATTGTATGTTGTAAATATATAAAATAAATAAAATTATTATGAAAGAAGTATAATATCTTTATAATATTTGTAAATATTGAATAAATATATTATATAGAATGGATATTGTATTAACCAAAAATGTTGTTTTCATGAAAGATAATTTATATTTTTTATTACTATTTATTATAGTAATTTTCTTTCATGAAAGATAATTTATATAATTAACCAGAATTTTGAGTACTATTTATTATAGTATTTTTATTATAGTATTTGTATATGTTAGATATGAATCTTATTTATAATTGTTTGAGCATAGTTATGACATAGTTGAATTAAAAGTTTTTATTATTATCATGGAACAAGTAATAACAAAAATAAGTTAAGTGAAAATTTGTAATTTTATAAATTATAATCTATTTTTCTCTTTAAATTTTTGGAGGAGCTACAAAATAAACATCTTTATAAAATGGAAAATAATAATAGATATAATAATCAAATGTTGGATACGAAACCGTGACTCAAGAAACCGCGACTCAAGGGCATGAGTTGAACTTGAAACCTCATGGAACTTCATTTTTAGGGCACTTGCCAATTGAGCTGCCCCCCGGGGGCCATATAATAATCAAATGTTATCATGAAAATGATTGTATAATTATTTACATGATATCTTTTGCATGCATATAGTATGTAAAATAAATATCTTTTGTGGAATGAATATTTAACAACATATATGACAACCAAAATGTTGTCATGAAAGATATTATATAATGTATTATATAATGCTTGTAGTAGGAATTTAATTGTGTAAATTCAAAGTTGGTTTGTAATCTTTGAAGATGTAATACAAGGTGTTTTTGTTTGATTAATATATTTGATAATGTACTTGACAATTGATTAAGATTTTTAATATTATCCACTATTGTACTTGTAGATGCAAGGAGTAAATCTCATCCTTAACTCTTTGAATATGGTTATAAAATAGTTCAATTTCCTTTTTAAATTATCATGATGAAAGCAAAATGGGGTGACCATGAATGGAATAATATTGGAAACAATTAGTGACACGATAGGTTATTGACGCAATAAAATCAGAGGTCTTGAAAGAGCCAAAAGAGCCATTAAAATCAGATCTCTTGAGAGACTAAAAACCCAAAAGTTAAGGTGAGGAATAAACAAAAAAAAAAAACAATAAACTTCTTAAGCATCCCCCACTCATGCTTAAAGTGTAAAAACCTTCACGAATTTTACTAATTCTTCAAAAGCCAACCATAAAATGTTTGGCCATATTTTTGAAAAATATTCAAATTTCAACAGATTTTTATATCGATTCTTGGGCAATTTATAGAATAGTTTACTTTTACCCTATAGAATTTGGGCCAACAATTTTAGAAAAAAAATGAATTTGGCTAATCATTTTTTGGAAAAAACATTGAAAATTAGCCCATGGGTGAAATTTGCCCCCTAAATTTTTCCTTGCATTCATGGGCACCCAAAATGAGTGTGTAGCACATAATTATTAAAATTGGCAATTAAACATCCACTCCTTGAAAGGCATACTAGAAGTATGCATAAATCATAAATTATCAGCGACATGGAGTTGACGTTGCCATGGTGCTCCAAAGGTTATCAAACATGGGCTTTGAGTGTCGACTAGCTATATAGAGTGTCTCATCAACAACCATGAGCCCACAATCATCAATCTTGTCCTTTGGAGGCACATAACACAATAAAAGTGGCAAAATGACATTTAAGGTCATGTAGGGGAATGAGACAAGCATTAATTAACTGAGATACAATTCATCATATAGGGAGGGATCACCACACCGATGTTCCAAAAGTTATTGAGGATGCTCAAAATATTATGAACACTCTCGAACTTGAGCTCCTATTTGCAATGTTAGGCTTACCATCATAGAAACTTTGCCAAGTCATGAAATGATAATAGGTCGTTTGCACCATAGAACTTGATTATATTGTGGCTCTTTTAGAGATAGAAAACATTTTCTACTTTAAAGACATGATGGGTTGCCCCAATGTCAAAGTTTCAACTATACAAACTCTTTTGACATTTAGTAGGGTGGTTTTCCATGTAATTTGAGATGGAGTGAATTGTCCATATAAGTTATCAACTCCAACCATAGTACAAGGTTTCTACATAACCAAAACATATGCATGAAAGAACCAACCTTTCTATAAAGGGGACATTTAAAAAAAAAAAATCATAACTAGGAAATTTTATATGAATAAAAAAGTTGCAGCGAAGCTCACAAAAATATTACATCAATGTTCATCAAAATTCTGTTTCATTGTTTTTAAATAAGAACAAAAATAGTGTTGACTACTAACCTATAAGAAATCATATCTAGATCTTTAGGAAAAACATCCCAAAATTTCTTGATGGGATAGATTATGGAGAATAGACTTAATATTGTAGTGACTAAAAGATTAAACTTAACATAAAGCATGATGACTAGCTTCTTCTTCTATTGTTGTGTTCACTGTCCTATTTTAAAATTTCCATGTCTTTAGTGAGTCTGTGCATCATTTCTTCTTTCTTCAATGCATCACAATTGGAATTAACTAACTGCACTTGATTTGAAGCCCTAGATTGGTCTTCCTTAAATTTATGACCATGTTCCTAAGCATGTTGCATTCCACCTCGAGAACAGTGATTTGACACTTTTGTTGAATAAGAGTTCCCTTGATTGTTTCTATCTGATTAGTAACCTAGTGTTCAGTCTAATGCTCATGATCCCTTAGAACATGGCCAATCTCATGCAACTCACAATAATCCATTAAAACTCTGTTGTAGTCAAAGCTTCAAATCGCTTTTCAAGTTCTTTGTATTGTCGTCTTTCCAGTTTCTTTGTTTCACCTTCAATCCTAGGGATACCTAGTATTGATTAGTTCTAGACACTATAATATCTATGCACCCACCTAATAGAAAATACCTTCTCAAATTCGAAGAAAAATCAGATAAAAAAAACAAATTTTCACTTGGAGGAGAGACAAGGACACTAGTAGAAACCCCAAAGCCAAAGCTTGAAACAATATAGGTAAATGTGAGCCTTCCTGAGCTGAAAAGGGGTAGAGGAGGAGGCTCACTTGTAAGCCAAATCAAAACTAAAAGCATCCACACAACCCCAACCATATGAGTATAACTCACCAAGGGGCCACACAGACTTGAAAACCAAGTTCTCCACCTTCAAGTTCTAGACCATAGAGCCATAATCCCATCTTGACTAGTGAAATTTTCTGTCATGGGTTCAAATTTGTACAGAGCAAAGATCTTGCGCATGGGAAGAGGTGTCTTGGATCTCTTCTCATTACTCACCCTGTTATATGATTGTGTTTCCATGCTTTGTGTCTTGTGAAGCCTTAATTGTGTGATATGTGTCTTAGTCCTCATATTAAAATAATTATGGAATGTGTTGATGGGTAACAATACCAGTGATGTTGATCACCCCCACTTTTAACGATGTGGCTTGATTAACAAAACCATCCACTAAGTGGTTATTCTCCCAAAACACATGATAAAATGTGACACTGGTGAATTTGTGATCCAGATTCTATGAGCAGAATGAAATGACTACAGATTATTAATAGGTACTTAACACAAAATAACAAAGATACAATAAAATTGACTTTCTGTTAAGAACCAAACATCAATATAGCATAGAAAAACCTCAGGAAAAGTACTCAACGCCTTGAAAAAGAGATAATTTTAGATAATAAGCCTCTTAGAGGGGGCAACCTCCTTTTACCCCACTTAAATGTTCAAGTCCAAGATGATTCAAAATGAAAATGTCTCCTTGGTATATATAGGAGACTAGGAGGTTTAATGGCCTAAAGCCGACATAAATAAAATAACATTACTAATCTAAATTACAACTAATGGCCTAGAGCCTACATAAATAAAATAACATTACTAATCTAATATGCCCCAATTAAGTGGTAATGAGCCAATATTAGGGCTTAACATGCCCCTCCCCTTGAGACAAGTGTTGTCCGCAACACTTGAGTAACTCTGGATGCTTCTGTATAAAAGACTCATCTTCCCAAGTGGAATCTTCAGCTGGTAGCTTCCTCCATTTAATGAGATACTCTGAAATGGACCTATTCCTCAATTGGCGAATTCTTGTGTCAGTGATGGCTTCAGGCTCCAATATGATTTTTCCTTCCTCGTCAAGTTCTGGCAATATAGTTTGAACTGGGATCTTGTCGCCTATAACTTTCTTTAAGCATGAAACATGGAAAACTGGGTGTACTCGTGAAGACGCAGG
>JASDQU010010882.1:405003-427884 GCA_032191745.1 Picea mariana | reverse complement strand
CCCAAGTTTGTTTGATGGATAACGATATGATTTTTTCTATATTTGAAGGTAATACTATTCTATATGGATATTACACGTCATTCAGTTTCTGGTGGTATGTGGAACGTCACATAACTCCTCTCGGTTTGAGAGTTATGGCCTTACGAAGTTGGAGGACCCTCACATGTCATCTAGAAGCCCCAAAAGGTCAAAGTAGTCAAAGTGGTTTAAGGGATTTTAGAAGGTAAATAATAAACTGAAGTGATGAGTGTACTACAATTCAAAGTGAATACAAAACAAATTATTTAAATAATAAATTTAATGGAGAAATTAGAAGTGGGTTAACCCTAAAATAAGGAAAGTGGGCAAAGTGACCTAGAAGATGTTTTTAAGGAAGCTACTTGGAGAGTATAAATAAGAGGCTAGGGTCTCTCATTTTAATAACACTTGAGAATATTGAATATCTATAGGTGTCTTAGGTAACCAAGGATATATAAGATGAAATTTTGAGGGAAGGTGAAGAAAATAAAGCCAAAATGCAAGGAAGGATAAATTTTTTTGATGGTGCTTTCTAAGGTATGTTATTTACAGGTCATCTCACCATTTTCGCTATAACTTTTTTTCTATAATGATTAAGACTGTGAAATTGCTATGCCATTGAGAAAACATATCCAAGTATCTGTGGTAAAAATTTCATCTTGTGGGTTGTTTTATTTTGGGAGTTACACTCCGTGAAAATAGGGTTTGTGGCTAGTCCTGAAACTAGTCAAAAACAGGTGTTTCGGGTAAAAACGTCATAACTTCTTCATAAAATATAAAAATTCAGTGAGACCAAATGTGTTGGTTAGGGTATAGTCTGCAGTATGTTTTGAAATAGTTTCATATCAATTCAACAAACATTCCATTCAGGGCACGCTCTACAAGGTCGCTCTCTAGAATAAGCCAGAATTCATCAAGGTATGCCATTTTTTCTATAACTTCTTTTCTGAGAGGTTCCAAGTAGTGACACTTGGAGGAATTGCATAAAACACATTGAAGAACATTGTGTATCAGTTTCAGATCTTTATTCACTACAGGTACAAAGTTATGATTATTTCAAGTTAGGGTTGTTGACTAATCCAAAACTAAGCATGTAAGACTAAAGAAATGTTTGATGAAAATGCTAGTCTCTTTTTGTTAAAGTTAAGAAAGGTTTGCAGGAATGTGATCATATACACTAGGTCTATTGCAGAGCTACAAATCAGATTGGATGATGAAATTGATGAAGGTTTTTGGTTGAGGTTGGTGCATGGTTGATGCACTTGTTTATGGTACAGGTTGATTACAGGTTGTTTGGTAACAGGTTGGTGCATGGTTGATGCACTTTTGTATGGTACAGGTTGATTATAGCTTGATTATAGGTTGAGGTATAGGTTGATGCATGGTTTATGCATGGTTCATATTTATTGGTACAAGTTTATAGCGGTATATCTCACAGTGATAGTGTGACAGTGGTTCCATCATTCTACTTCTACTTCAGGGTGGCAGGACGGGGCAAGGACAGGTGGTTGTAGCCACCATACGGTTGTAGTCAGAGAACATAGGGGGTTGTAGCCTCCTTCTGGTTGTAGCCATAGAATTGGGGAGTTGGATCTTCCCTCAGGTTGTAGCCTGCGAAACTAGAGGGTTGGAGCCTCCTTCCAATTGCAGCTGGAAAAAAAAGTAAGTTGGTGCTTCTAATGAATGTAATTCTTCAATACATATAAGAAAAAGCATTCAGTGGTTTTCTCTCGATTTGGGTTTCCACGTAAAACATTGGTGTACTGTGTATGTGTGTGACTATTTATTTCTTACTGCTCATTATTGGATAATAATTCTACATTGATATAACATTTGAAGAAAAAGGATTATAATTATGCTATTACTGATTCACCCCCCCTCTCAGTAATCCAACAAGATCAACTATTTTGTTGTACACTTACACAATCTTCATTGTCTTGATGAGATATATTCATGCGTACTATCATTTTTCCTAGCCATCCATTTGTAGATCACGTGAAATACTATGCATTGTTATTATGTTGTAGTAGCCAGTTATTTCTTGGTAATGGTGTCGACATTGACTATTGATTCATGTAAAGAGACCTTTATGTCCCTGACGATGGGAGAAATATCCATCCATGTCTACTTATGATCTCCTGGTGAATTGATTGGTCTTTTGACTCGATGCTTGTATTTTTGATGGTTTGATTGAGATATTTTTTATTCACTTGAAATTCATATTTATGTGTTTTCTTTTACTAACACTACTCCGAGGGTTATTTTTTGAAATCAATTCCTATTGGTGTACCCCTTTCTGCCAATATTTCACCTGCAGGGTTGTATCTTATTATGTATGATATTTCTTTGGTCAGGCCCCATTGACTAGTTTCTTAAAGGGTTTCCCTTGGGGTTTTTTTAGATTTACTACTCCTGAAGGTCATATGTCCTCAACCACATATGGACCTAGCCATGCAGTTTCTACCTTTCTCGATTTTCCTTTTTACTTTACTATCATATAGGAGTACCAAGTCCCCCATCATTAATATCCTTTTTCTTGAGATGTCTATCATGCCAGGATTTTTACTGGTTCTTTTGGATTTCTCGGTGTTATTGTGTCAAAATTATTTCCTCTTCTAATTGATTTAATTGGTAGAAATGTTTCCTTGTATTGCATTTATGGTCGAATTCCAACAGTGATGTTATTTGACTCGCATTAGCGCAAAAGTGAAGGGTATGACAGTCTCCTAACCATAGACTAACTTGAAAGGTGTATGTCCTGTCGATATTTTATATGTTGTTCTATAGGCCCATAGTGTTGTCGGAATTTTGTCATCCCAGTCATCTCTATCGAGTCCACACACTTTTTTTAATGCTTTGTGTAAATTCTTGTTAAAATATTCGACGGCTACGTTGGCCTACGGATTATAGAAAATTGTCTTTTTATGGTCAATTATAAATTTCTTGAGCAGTACTTCAATTGTATTATTGATTAAATGTGAGCCTTGGTCATTGAATATTGTTATAGGGAAGCTGAAACAAGTTACTATTTTTCATAGATAAATTTTGCAGTTGCTTCCTTTGTACAATTCTCGACTGGTTCTGCTTCAGCCCATTTGGTTAAATATTCAATGGTTGTAATGATAAATTTTCCCCCATCCTTTTATCTCTTTTCAAGAAAGGTATGAAAAAATCAATTGCCCAAATTTCAAACAATAAATTGGGATTTACATAATGTAAGGGAATCTTGTTTTTCCATACTGTTCGACCTATCCTTTACCACTTATCACATTTCTTTATTTTCTCCCAACAATCTTTATGTAACGCCAGCCACCAAAGACTAGCTTGAAAAACATTTCTAGTTGTCGTATCGGCCTGGAAGTGACCTCTTGTTGGGCCTGCATGAGCCTCGGTAATTATATCTTCCCTTTCATGATCTAATCCACATCTCCTCAAAATATTGTTGATTCCTAGCATGTAGAGGGAACCATTCATTAGGGTGAATAGTGCAACTTTCATTGCTAGATTTTTCCATTTATCAGTTCGAAGATCGTCAGTTGTTTTCCCTTCTTCTACGAAATTTGCAATTTCTTCTAGTTATTTAGGGACTACTTCTACTCTGAATAAGTTTGCATCTAGGAAATCATCTCCTATTCCAGTCAAATCTTCCCCTGTCTCCAATTGGTACAAGTGATCTGACCCGGCATTTTTCTTCCCTAGTTGAACTATTACTTCAAAGTCAAATTCTTGAAATAGTAGCAGCCATCAACAATTTTTCCCTTGGTGCATTGATTTATTTACTAGATATTCGAGCACCTGGTGATCTGTGAAGAATATAAATGGGTTTGTTAGTAAATAGTGTCTGAATTTTTGTAAGGAAAAAAAAAATTCTAGGGCTTTGTGTTAAGTTGTTGAATACTTTATTTATGTCTTGTTTAAATTCCAACTGACATACAGATTCAGGTGGTCAATCAGGTCATCATATGGCTGCGTTAAAACTGCATCGACAATGACGTTGGATGTGTCGACATGAATACGGAATTTCTTTGACCATTCTGGGAATATTAAGATAGGTGCTTCTACCAAATTTATTTTTAATAGTTCAAATGATGTGTTTCATTCCTGGATCCAATAAAATTTGGCTTCTTTCCTTAGTAACTTGTCAGTTGGAAAAGTAATGTCAGAATAGTGACGAATAAACTTCGTATAGTATCATGTGTGCCCAAGGAATATTTTAATTTTCTTCTAGTTTTCTGGTGGTTTCATATCAAGAATGACTTTGATTTTAGCCATGTCAACTTTAATATCATATTTACATACGATATGGCCCATCAATATACCAATTGGCATGGAAATGATTCATTTTTTAATATTTAAAGATAAATGGATTTGCCTGCATCTTTCCAACATCATTCTTAGCCATTATATATGATGTTTTAGGAGACTATAGATGATCCAATAATCAAAGTATACTTCCATTCTTTTATAGATGTACTCCTAAAATTCCTTAACCACTATTCTAGAGAAGACTGATGGGGCATTTTTTAAACTAAAAGGCATTACTCTGTATGAAAAAGAGTCAAACTCTAAGACAAGTGTAGTTTTTTCTTGGTCTTCTTTTTCTATCGGTACCTGATTGTATCTAGAGAAGCCATCAATGAACGAGTAGCATTCATGACCTACAAATTCATTAATAATTTCGTCGGAAAAAAGTGTGGGGAATGGGTCAAATCTAAGTTTAAAGATTGGGATGTCGATATTTGCAGAGAGATTTTTCCCACCGAATATTTCCACAAAATATAATGTGGTATTATTATATGTTTGAAGTCAGTTTGCATGTGTCTCCCACCATCGGGTTGCTTGGCCAGTGAAGGATTTGACCAAGATTTGTATTATTCTTTATTTTCCAACTGATTTGGATACTTCACTGACAAATTTCGATGCAGAACTTCGTTCATTAAACCACAGTGAAGTTCTTGTGTATGCATCAGTCAATATTAATGTTGATGTTTGTTTCAATATTATTTCAGCAATAGACCATGTGAATAAAGAAGCATGTTCTAGATTGTTTGATAGGTATTGCCTCTATCGACCAACATTCTTTGGCTTGGGATTTGTAATTCTCCATCTTCCATTTGTACAATTTTGTATCTGAATTTTGGTCTATTGACAATGGAGAACTGACTAGTATTTATCCTTCAATATTAGTTTTGAAATTGTCTTTATGTTCATGCATCACTTGATATATTAGACATGCTTCATGGGCCTCTTCACATGTCTTGACCCATGGTTTTCCTTCTTTTGGGTATAGATGGATTATAATTTTTATTCCACTTCCTTTTATCTTGATCCAGCCTCTTTCTAAAGATATTTTGGCTTTCATGTTCTGACCCCAAGGTATTCCTACTAGCGTAGCATAAGCAGAAATTCCTTCGACCAAGTTTATGACTTCAAAGTTGACTCTTGTCGAAATTCCCATTATAGAAGTCATGACACTTTTGAGAGTGCCAATTGGTTTGATGAATCTTTGGTCTGCTAGTTTTAAGTAGTTCATCGTCGATTGTAGCAAGGGTCTTCCGAGTCACACCCATGTTTCTTTGGGAAGGATGTTCAATTGTGATCCAAAATCAACCATGACTTGTTTCATCATGTGGCCATTGAATATAGGTTGACTTGTCGATCAAACTTGCTTGTGTTTCTGTCTTAAGAAAACGACCTTGCACTTTTTACTGGTCTTTTATTTTATTTATGTTCTCTCAATATATTCAGGAGGTCGATAAGGTGTCCTACTGATTTCTTTTCCTTTAGTAATTGTAGAAATTCCTCAATGGAAGTGTTCGAAATAATTGTTCATTCTTCATTTGATTTATCCTGGATGATATTTTTAAATACATTCAGCGCTTCCCACATTATCATCTCATCTTTGTTTGGGTCAGAATATGGAACTTTGCTTTCTTGTTGATTCAGTTCCTCTTGGTAATTATCTTTAACCGCTCCCAATATTGTGACCACATGGAGAGTTTTTGAATTCAAAATATCTTGTTTCGACACTGTATGTAAGAGGTTTACATTTCTCTTGGTCATGAATTTTTCCAACACAATCAAATAGTCTTCTAAGGAGTGATATCCCACACCACAAATATTATAGAACTTTAAATCAATTTTTCATTATATAGGGCAGTTTGGACTAATGTGGTCTTCTTTCCAGCAATTAAAGCAATAGTATCATCCTCGACCACATCCTCTTCCAAAGTTTTCTCATCCTCCTCTACCTTGACCTTGGTATCCACCTCGACCTCGACCTTTATAGTCGTTCCCTTGGTCGACATTCTGGTCAACTTCTTGTGTATGATAGACTAAGTGTATATTTGTTCTATTCTTACCATTCAACCAAAATTCTTGGGTGGAATGATTATTTTCTTCGCAGTTATGACACCACTTGGGATGTACATTTCTTAGATTGTGCGAACAATCTCTTGTTGCATGATTGGTTGAGGCTTCGCAAATATCACAATAAATTTTAGTTTGGATGTGCCTAAATACTAGTTCTAAGGAATTGCTAAATTTGGAATAATCTTTAGTGTGTCCTTTGCTAGAGAAAATGTTACACCGGAGTTTGTTGCATCCAAGTGACATGTTTTTAATTGTATGTTGTAGTTCTATGATATTGTCTTCCAATCTCTTTTCAATGCTTGATGAATTAACCGAGCCTTAATTGTCCATTTCAATCCTCTGAGTTGTTTTGAGGATTTATTTACATGATGAAAGGTCATACATCCATAATGGAGCTCTGATATTTTGTAATAGTCCTGCTACGTACCATTGTACTAGTAGATTTTCGTCAATCGCGAATGGTATTTGACTCGATAAATCCTTGAATATTTTGTTGTATCCGTGCACACTTTCACCTAGATTCTTCTTGATTTCCTTTAGTTTTTACGCTACCAAATGGATTATATCTTGTGTCTTAAAAAATGAGAGGAAATTCTACTTTATTTCATTTTTCATACTTGTTTGATTTCAGTGAAATTCATAAATCAAGTAAGAGCTTTGGATTGAAGTGCAGCTCCAAATTGAGCCATTTGTTTTTCTTCATCGACTATATCTGCAACATCCCAAAATTTCTCGTAAACGAACTAATGTTGCTTTGGATCTTCATTTCCTTCGTAGATAGGGATGTGGTTAAGTCCCATTTTTGGTTTCTTTTTAGAAAATGAAATTATTGCAATATCTTTAGTTGAGGTCAACTTCGAGTTTGATGTAGTAATATTTTTTGGAGACAAGGTTGAGCTATTTAACTCAGTTGATGTAATATGTGGATGTTCCTTAGTCGGTATATATTCAATTTATAATTTTACTCATTCTTGGTTTAGGATTGAGTCCTCTGTCTGACAATCTTTATCTATATACTCGACGATTCATTCTCTATAAGGTCATGTTGGTTTACTTTCACTATATTTTAAATTTGAATCTTCTAGAAGTAGTTTCGGCAGGGGGTTGGTGTCTATGAGATCTCTTACATGAATAATTATGTTTTCTGGTCGATTCTAGGTATTTTCTTGTGCTTCAATTAACACTGCATCTCTTATTTGGCCATTATTTTTTGTTCGACACCACACCCGTGATGATTGTGTATTTATGTGAAGTTGTTGTTAGAGAAAGTATATAATGTGTGGACTAGGACTTATTATAGGATAAAGTCGGATTGTAGGTCCTGAATCATCAATTTCCATATTGATTTGATCATTGGATTGTTGGGAAAAATCAATTGCCATACTCAATTTCAAGATTCCACTCCTCCTGGGACCTATCAGGGAATTCTCAAGAGTTTCTCCAGTGAACTATTGTGCTTGGGTAGGTTTTTTGTGAGATTTTTTGGGATCCTTTTCCTTATACAACTCTTCTCGCTTCTTTTTCCTTTTATCCCACCCTACTTTTTGGATGTTAGATAAGGGTTTTTTAATCTGCATTCGTCATGCAGATTTATCAATGGAATCAATTATATTTTTCTTGACTCCCGTCATTTTCGAATTGGCTGTGGTCCGACTTTGGCTTCGAATTCGCTTTTAACTTTGACTTTGACTTATCTTGTCTCTTAGATCATCCATCCCCCTAAATCCAACCCAACTTACTCATGGGAAATGGTTTTTGTCATTTTAACTGATTTCATTTCTTTAAGAAGTAATCCCAAGCTTCTTTGTATCTTTGCAGTCAGCTTCTAAAAATTCTTCCCATTGTTCTTGTATTTCTCGGTACTTGGAATTTGAAAGAGGATCTTTCAGGGGAGGCTAATACTCTACAATGTAACCGGTTCCCCTATCTAGGAGGAACTTATGCAACAAAGAGGGGATGGTACAAAGGAATCTGTCGTGTAACTCAATATAGAATTTATTCTTAATACTCTAGATTGATTCTTTGTCTTCGTCTTCTTGATATTCAATATAGTATTTTACAATCCTCTTAGACCACTTATTTATATGTTTTTTTCCTTCGTTTATGATCTTGTGCATCAAATTATCATCAGGATTGAGACTTCACATTAGATTGAGTAATGTATTCGTACAATGCTTCTAGTATAGCCTCCAAGAATCGCTCATGTGTTTCTGAATAGAAGTGCAGCGAGATTCTGCTAGAGTCAGTGAGTTTCTTTGTGCATAATTTCTCATATAATTGTTGATTTTTCACTCCCACCATTCATGTATGTTTGTTAGAGTTAACATTTATGTTCTCTTTTCTTTAATGCATGCCCGAGTTTAGAACTACTGGCAACAAAACCAATGTTGTAGTTAGGGAGAAAGTATGATAAGGTTGCCATTATATCCTTACATAGAGAAATACAAGTTATAACATCATATATAGAAGCACAAAAGTATAGAGATAGACATACACAATAGCAGGATAACCATCAAATCATGTTATTAGATGTAGCAAAAACAACCTATGTCTTTACATGACATGATGATGATGTGTGTGTGTATATATATATTATGTACAGTTACTAGTCGATTAGATTCCTTAATTGTCACGTCAGTCGACTCTAACTACCTATTCAACCAAATTCCCTAACTGACTACTACAGTTGACTTGACTGATGGGTCTAGTCGACAGAGCTGACTAGCCCTTACAACAACATCTAGGATGGTTATTGTAGTCATTACCCATTCCAGAATGGAAGTGGGAAGTAGTTACGGTTGATTTTATTACAAAGATGCCCAAAATTGTGAAGCAACATGACTCCATCATGGTGAATGTGGATAAATTGACCAAGGAAACACATTTCATTCCAGTAAAGATGACACACAAGGTAGGAAATATTACAAAAAACTATATGAAATAAGTTTCCAAGCTACATGGGGTGCCTAAGGAAATAGTTTCAAAGAGAGATCCAATGTTTACTTCAAATTTTTGGAAAGGTTTGTTCAAAGGCTTTGGGACAAATATAAATCTAAATCTGAGTACAGTGTATCACCCAGAGTCCGATGGGAAAATAGAGAGGACTAACAGATTAATTGAGGACATGCTTAGAATGTATGTGATAGACCATCCATCAAAGTGGGAAGATTATATTCATTTAATTGAATTTTCTTACAATATTGGGTATCAGACCTCATTTAAAATGAGTCCATTTGAATAATTTGTATGAAATAAAGTGCACCGCGCCAGTGAGTTGGGATAATCCAACATACAAAGTTTTTTTTGGGCCAGATTTGTTAAAGGAAATGGAAGAGAAGATGGAAAACATCAGGCAATATTTAAAAGTTGCCCAGGATAGGAAAAAAAGTTATGCATACAACAATAGAGTGTTTAGATATTTCAAAGTGGGTGAACATGTGTTCTTAAAAGTGAAAGCAAAGATAAGTTAACTAAGATTAGGGAGTTGTTCAAAGTTGGCAGCAAGATATTGTGGACCTTTTGAAATCTTAGAAAAGATAGAGCCAATTTCATACATGCTAGCATTTCCTGCATCCATGAGACTGCATAATGTATTTCATGTGTCATTATTAAAGAAATATGTGATTGACCCTAACCACATAATTGATTGGAATGTGATCCAGGTGGAGCACGAAGGGGATTTCCGATTGGAACCAGTACACATCCTGTACCAGAAATTCAAAGTGCTTAGGAACAATGCCATAGGGATGGTAAAGGCTCAATGGAATAGCTACGGTCTTGAAGATGTTGTTAATATATTGTGCTCATTTAACCATAGACAATATCACAATATTGTCACCCAACCATAGGCACACATCCACCCCCGAGCACCGTAACCTTTGAAAAATAGAATGATTATGGAAGCAGCACTAGACCCAAAGGATAACCAAGAGAGAGAGAGAGAGAGAACACCTTTCTCCAAAGGTAGMGTAYCAAGAAGAAAGTCCCAAACCATAGACCAAGACTAGTACCTAGTTGCARTCRTTGYAGYTGCACTCTTCCTCTAGACTTGCGCACCACTTTCTTGAGTGTGAGTGTGTTTCCAAATGAGCTCAAGCACCTTCTATTTATACTAGACTGGCTAGGTGAACAGGTGTCTCTTCAAGCAAGGCCAACCTGTCATTTTATGCATATAATACTTCAATATTACTTATTCTACTGAGTTGACTTGTCTTCCAGGATTTTCACACATTTGTTTAGGTTTTCTCTTGCTTTTGTAATATTCTATTATAGTCAAAGGTTTATCCATGGAGGTTAATACCTCCCACAGCTACCAAAACATCAACAACTCCTCTTAACTAGGGAGGTATTTAACCATGATGTTCCCTTCTGGTCTTCATAGCCTTGATCTCTATGCCATGGTCCTCTTGTCATGGTTATGTAGACCATACTACTGGTAGCATCATTACGTCACACATGGCTACACCCATGTGGACCTGTCAATCTCGTCTAGGGGCCACAACCTGCTAGAGAACATTAGAGCTACACCCTGTAGTGTGTGTCACCATCCTCGTCATGGGATACACCTACATGATGTGCTCACCCATGTCATGAGTATCATCATTACTATAATCATTATCCATCCATCTCACATGGCATGGGAAATACCTACATGGTCTTGCAGACCGGTAGCATCACCAGAGCTACACAGGCTATCTCATGATCACCTAGATCATATTACGAGCAACACCATCACAACCATACAAGTTCTCAACTATGCCACTAGCGTACCAGACTGTCTCACTGGTGTAGAAACAACTCGGCATACCAGACCATCTCACTGGACTAGCCTACAACTCGGCATAAACACTACAACTTGGAACAAGGCCTACAACTCGAAATGAAGCCTACAACTCGGCACAAGGCCTTCAACTTGGCACAAGGCCTACAACTCGGCACAAAGGCCTACAAAGTGGCATGAAGCCTACAAGATCCTTATTTTTGAATTCTTCCATCAACTCCCTTTAACTGAGATAATCCTCGAACCACGCTTCCATCAGCTGCATGCCCCTATGCATCCTACAAAGTGTCTCAAAAAATTGCTTCTTACTGATCACTAACTCTCTCTGAGTCCTTTTAATTCTTTCTTTCTGTGGTAACCTTCCTGGGATATGTAGGATAATCTGCCCGAAATAGGAACAACAAGAGAAAAAGTATTTCCAATATAATATCATTTTATATAAGAACATATCAATTTCATGGTAATTCATTATAGCATTACCAAGGTGTCATGCCTGAGAACAAGAACAAGAAATATATCCTAGAGGATATGTTAGTTCATATTGCAATTAAGTACAATAAGCATTTATATTAATAATACATGCTACTAAGTATTCATTTGTTCCTAGCATTAATAAACTCTAAAATATTGCAATACTCACTTAAGCAGAAATAATAAAAATATCAAACCTAATATGCAAACCTATAGTCTGGCTATTGTTCCGCTTGAGTTTCTTTTCTTCTGAGACAAGTATCATTTTCAACATGGAGAGTGTGTTTTTCCTCTGAATGTATTAGATTTGATATCTTTCTAGCTCTGTGATTTCTTCTTGGAAAAAGACCCCTTTTCTTTCCATAGATTTAGATCTATAGTAGTTTCTTTTTATTGTTTCTCCTACTCCATGTTCATGTTCTTGGAATATCCAAAAAATCAAACTCTTCATCCTTTGACGCCTTCTCTTCAGTCTATGGTTCCATAATTTTGCCCTTTGTTCTTTGTGAGGATATTGTCAATCCTTGTCTTCCATGCTCTACCAAGAGACCATGCTTCTGTTGTGCCACTCTAATTTTATGGAGGAAGTAATGATTGTCTTTGACTTTAACCTTGACTAATATTTTTACTTTGACCAGTCAAACCTTGACTTTGACCAGTCAAATGTTGACTTAGACCCAAATTTTCAACTTTGACTTTTTTATGGTTGAGGGCACCAGGAGATGCATTGGGTTAGGGCGCACTAGGATAACCAAAAATTAGTCACAATACTTCATAGAAATTTTCAGTGCAACTGGTGTTGGCACTGCAACTGACACTGTAACTGGTGTTGCAACTGGCACGAAGGAATTGGCACTGCAATTGCAATTGTGCTACAACGATTTTGACAAAGAGATACAAATATACCTTCCAGTGGTTATACTGCTCCGAAGGTGGTGTGGGATCATAACCTGTTAAAATATTGTGCTCGTTTAACCATAAAAAATATCACAATATTGTCACCCAACCTTAGGCACGCACCCACCCCTGAGCACTGTAACCTTTGACAGATAGAATGATTCTAGAAGAAACACTAGACCCAAAGGATAACCAAGAGAGATAGAGGGAGAGCACACCTTTCTCCAAAGGTAGTGCACCAAGCAGAAAGTCCCAAACCACAGACGAAGACTAGTACCCAAGTGTAGTCGTTGCAGTTGCACTCTTCCTCTAGACTTGTGCACCACTTTCTTGAGTGTGAGTGTGTTTCCAAATGAGCTCAAGAGCCTTCTATTTATACTAGACTATCTAGGTGAACAAGTGTCTATTCAAGTAGGGCCAACCTGTCCTTTTCTACATATAATACTTCAATATTACTTATTTTGTTGAGCTGACTTGTCTTCTAGGGTTTTCACACATCTGTTTAGGTTTTCTCTTGCTTCTGGAATATTCTATTCTAGTCAAAGGTTTATATATGGAGGTTAATACCTCCCGAAGCTACCAAAACATCAATAGATGCTACATGGGAGCATGATGAAAACATGGGGGAAGAATACTCACAAATGTTTTACAATTTTGAAGGAAACAAAATGCAAGACTCCATTTTGAGCAGCTAGAGTTCCAAAACCACATCTCGAAGTCCTATCCAATTGTGTTGGGGACCCTGATAAAAGAATGGTTCATTCCTTGGGTTAATCCTAAAAAAGGAATTTTACATTCCTTGGATTATCCCAGATAAACGAATGGAACATTCCTTGAGTCAACGAGTTGAGAGGAACAAGATATTATGGCTAGAACTGCTACTAGAGTTGTGAAAGTGCGGAATTTTATTTTCTAAGTATTGTGATGTAAATTTGCATATATGTATATTGACATAGTGTGCACCGAGGGAGGCACATAATTGTAGGGGACGGGGAATGTAACATCCCCACTAATTTTTTTTTTTTTTTTTTTTTAGTAACTAGGGGAATCGGTAACAATGGCAGTATCGTACTCGCGTGACACAGGGTCGAATCCTGTCGGTTGCCTTATAACCCCTAGGGAGAAACGCACAGCCCGCAAGCACGCCCTCCGGGTAAATCGAGGTGAGAATCGACCTTGAGACCTCTTTTTACATAGTTCCTTCCATTTACACGGCACTTGCCAATCGATCTACACCCCTGCGGGGGTAACATCCCCACTATAATCCCCAATTTAATTAATGATTAATGTAGATATAATATGTAGCTATGGTCCAACGATGTAATATGAAAATTTTATTTCTGAATGTTAATAATAAAAGGTAACGCCATCTACTAAGGGAACATGGATAGAGATGGGATTTGAATTAATTCAGAAGAGAAGGTAGGGTCTATGAGAATGTCTTAGATGGGTCCAAGGGGAGAATTACCCATGTATATTAATTCAACCCATTTTCCTAAAATTGCTATTGGTATATGAACCTTCTAATTTCTGATTGAGTGTTCCTAAATCCAATCATTGAATACATGTAAGAGGGTGGGTGTGAGTGGTCACATCCCATAGTTATTGGGAGCATGGGGGGTTGAGTACAATCCTCTTGGGGAAGTGTGTGAGTCAAGCAAGCAAGTCAAAGGAGAGGAAATCCATATGGGTAGCTACAAAAATTTTACACAATCAATTTTAGTGCATGAATAGAAAGTAGATAGCAAGAAAAAGAGCTTGGAGCTAAAACATCTATGGAGGGAAAATTCTAGAGAATGTTGGAGAGTTGGATCATTTTGGAGCTGAAGATTGAAGAGACGGGTTGTCAGGCCTCAAGAGTGAACTCATGTGTAAGTTGCATTGTAACAACATGTGTTTGTTGTTGTTTGTTGGTAGTTTTTCCTAGCGGCAAGTTCCCTTGAGTTCCCAACTAAGATATTCTTGGTTACCTGTGCCAAATATGTTGGATATATTACACACTCACCTAGGTAATTATTTTCCTAAGGTTGATAGTCCAATGTTGAGAGTGCTTCTTTAGATGAGAATATTCTCTCTAGAGAATATTTCCCTACAAAATAGGGTGTTCCTCTTCAGTTCAGAGTCATTTAAACTCATCTAGACTAGTGGAAGTCACTCATGCATTGCAACCTCTATTTTATCACCAACAGTTGTATGTGTCTCTCTCACTTCCACACATGTGACTCAGTTAACTGATGATTGCATGGATCAATTAACTAGGACTAGGTGGCACTTCACTCTATTGTATGTTAGTGAGTGTATATATCTCTTTAGATCGCTACTATGGCTCATTAGTTACTCATGTATCCTATATCTATTGTAAATTATTCACTCTTTGAGTGTGGAATACGATTAATACATTTTCTCATTCTTTTCTCTCCAAATTTTCTCTCGTCTTCTCTATTTTGCAAGTTGTGTCTGTTCTTATGCTAGATAGATCTCTTATGAAAGTACTCACCACATTCTACATGGTATTAGAGCCCACAGACCACTATGGCAATGGAAGTAAAGCATGATCCTTCTGATGAGAAAAATGACTTTCTCAATAGACAAGATATGGTCCATAAGATGTATCTACATGTCTGTTTCTTCTGAACTTTTCCATCAAGTATATTATGAATCATAAGACTCAATTCCAAACAAATTATGGACCAGATTAGAGGTTCTTTTGGGGAATAAGGAAGATTGCATGCAAAAGGTTGACAAGATAGAGCCAGAAGAGAAGCCATCTGAAGATCAAACCTCTTATTCTAAAGAATATTCTACACAAGTACCTGCACAAATTCGTATTCCATTAATTGCAGATGATGTCTACTCCATTTCATATTTGTTTTCTGAATTTCATGTGGAAGACATCATGCATGCATCTCAGGAGCCAAAAAGGGGGTCGTGTGCATTAGATTCAATTCTGACATTTTCTAAGAAGAATTTGTAGAAACAAATTGAATATTTGAATTCCTCTCGGAAACATACCCAATTTAAAAAAAAAACATCGTTCGGAACGAAGTCTGGGAAGTGAAGTTATGAGCATTTTAAAATCAACAAAATTTCAACGTTTTTTTCAGAAATGACCACATGATTTTCAAAGTTTCATCCAAACTTCATTTGTATCTTCTTCATTAAAAACAAAAAAGTGGATATGTGTGGACATCTCATTAGCGCATCTACTTCATCATATCTGTGCAGGCATCTACATCTTCAACAAAATCTTCAATGAGCACAAACTTACATAGTTGTGAGGTCTTCGGGGAGTGAAGGACACAATTTCTTAGCAATTTCTTTTTGTTCCTTCTCATTTTTTTTCTTATGAATTGTACTTTGAGGGAGTGGGGAGCGGGGGAGAGGGTTTCCCATGAGATTTCCCTTCTATCCTCTCTTTTTCAATGTTTCATTATTAGATGCATTGTACAATGGGTACCTAACATGGCCTTGGTTGTCAGAACCCATTAATCATTTACACCCTAGTAGTGTTTAGGGGGGTGTTGAATATATTACACACTCACCTATGTATTTTGCTAAGGCTGATAGTCCAATGTTGAGAATGCTTCATTAGATGATAATATTCTTTCTAGAGAATATTCCCCTACAAAATAGGGCATTCATCTTCCTTCAGAGTCAATTACACTCAATTGGAATAGTGGAATTCACTCATGCATGGAAACCTTGGTTTTATCCCCAGTTGCATGCATTTCTCTCACTTCCACATATGTGACTCAGTTAACTAATAATTGCATGGATCTGTTAACTAAGACTAGGCGACAATTCACTCTTATGCCTCTTATGCATGGATCATTTAACTCCCTTAATCCATGCATAAAGAATGATTGGATTAACTCCCTTAATCCATCCAAGTATAAGAGGCCTAGTTGCTCCATGCATAGGCTCATTAGGAGATTGGACATAATAGATTGGAATTGCAAAATCAACTTGTAAAATTTTAAGAGGACAAGGCTACGAAAAAGGAGATGGTTTTCACATGTTTTTTTAGACTCTCAAGCCTAGAGGTCATTTAAAGCCTCATTGACTATGTATTTTGTTGTTGATATGTATTGTACTCAATACCATTGATATATTCACCTTTACATGGTATATGCATGAGTAAAAACTACATATTTTATCTATAATGGTTTGAAATGTTTGAAATATATTTTTTTCTAAAATTTAAACATATTTTTATATATTTTTTAATAAACCAAATAATTAAAATAATTTTTATGTGTTTTTTAATAAACATTTTTTTATATTTTTTTTAATAAACCAATTATATTTTGTTTAGCATTTTCTTTTATATATATATATATATATATATATATATATATATATAAATATAATTTTCAAAAAAATTGTATTTAAATCTAACTCCATAAATTATTAATCCATACATATCAAACAAAATTTGAAAATTCATCATCATAAATCATGTCAATGGATGATAAACAATTTAAACGTTATTATTAAGATGAGCTTTTTCTTTTAAAATAGAATTAATAAAAATATTAAATTTAATTTTCAAAACATTTATAATAAAATAAAAATAATAACTTATTAATTTATAAATCAAAATAAATTTAAAATATTCATTTATAAATAACTTTATTACAATAATAATAACATTATAAATAAATCCAATAACTATTTCAATACACAAAATCATCATCCTTATCAAAATGATATTTAACTACTTAAATTTTTTTATTAATAATATTAAAAGCAAATTAATCTTCACATTTTTATATCTATCTATATAATAATAATAATTTATTTTTAAATTTATGACAAAACCGAATACTAAATTGGTGTAGAGACATTTTAATTCAAAATGTTTAAAAAAACACATTAACACTCCAATTTAAAATGTTTAAAAAAACACATTAACACTCTAATAAATAATAATAATAATCTATTTTAAATTTAACGCTCCAATTTAAAAGATTTAAAAAAACCCATGAAAAATTTTAAAATATTAAAATAACGAATAATAAAAAATTTAAATACACAGAAACAAGGGGAAACGAAGTTGAATATAGACTTGTTATCTAAAGAAAATACCATCTCTCATAAAAGCTAAAAACTGGAGGTTCGAATCTGGTGCCTGACAATGTAAAACGCACACATAGAGAAATGAATGAATTCAAATTCAATAAATCAAGCCCTCTCGCCTCTGATTCGGCGGGCGAGATGGATGTCTTTGGGCATAATGGTGACGCGCTTGGCGTGGATGGCGCAGAGATTGGAGTCCTCGAAGAGGGAGACGAGATAGGCCTCCGCCGCCTCCTGGACGGCGGAGACGGCGGAGGACTGGAAGCGGAGATCGGTCCTGAAGTCCTGGGCGATCTCCCTCACGAGTCGCTGGAAGGGGAGCTTCCGTATCAGCAGGTCCGTGGTCTTCTGGAACTTTCGGATCTCGCGGAGGGCCACCGTCCCCGGCTTGAATCTGTGCGGTCTCTTCACTCCCCCCGTTGCCGGCGCAGATTTCCTCGATGCCTTCGTTATCAGCTGCTTTCGGGGAACCTTACCCCCCGTCGACTTCCGCGCCGTCTGCTTCGTCCGGGCCATTGTTAATCCACTCTCAAGAATCGAACCCTCGCCAATTGATTGAAATGCACCAGATTGATTGATTGCCGAGCAAGCCCAGGTGAAATCAAATATCGGGAATGGAGGTATTTGTATTTGTAGCCTTGTAGGAGATTGTTCATATTTGGAATTGGAATTTGAACAGACAGCCGTTGATTACTTCAACCAATGATCGTATCGGCATTGCATATGGCTTTGTTTTTCAATACATTTTGTATATGAAATTCCTGCGGAGCTCTATGTCCATCTGGGTCTGAAGCTGGCTTATTCACGGAGAGTGATACCCTGTTATTCCTGATTTGATCCATGTTTTAAGTCCAAATCAGGTTTCTAATGGAGGTCAGCTCTCATTAGTCGCCTGGGCGCTGGGTTGGTAAGATCTTAGCAGGAGGCATGTTCCGGAAGAACGATCTCCCTTGCCTCCGGCACTGGTTTTTTTAACTGCGTCACCTTAATGATCGATATATATTTCATTCACAATCTAATCTAATAAGAACCATTTATTATAATAATCTCATTTTAACGTCAATCAAACAAATTCATAGGCTGCTTATTATTACATGTTTCCTCGGTATTTTCTTGGAAGGCAGACTCAAGCATTCAAAGGATACAGTGAAACTTCTCAACTGGTATGCTCCTTATAAAGATAGGGAAGCATTCTGGCATCAAATTTCAGATTCCGGCTTGCTGAGAGAGGATAACCTTATTGTTGGTGGTGATCTAAATTTCACACTATCAGCCAGGGAGGTGTGGGGGAATCTGACTCGAATTGATCCTCTTGCTGACTACTTTTCAAACATCCTCAACAATTCGGGTTTAGTGGACGTTCAACCAACCCTTCTGTCTCCAACTTGGAGGAATGGTAGAGTCGGGCTCGCTGGTATATCAAAAAGACTAGACCGTCTTTTAGATGAAAATCTCCTTGGTAACCATTGCAACATTCGGTCCTAGGTCATTAATTCCACAATTTCTGATCATAATCCGATCTGTTTACAATTCGAGATGTCTTCCCGAAATCTACCCCTCCGTTTACATTTAATAACTTGTGGATTTCGGATCCTGGTTTCCATACTCTGGTTAGATCCACTTGGAAAGAGATGAATACCTGGGCAAATAATTCATCGATCCATCTTTTATGCTCCAAATTAAAGCATTTGAAGAAAATTGTTATTCAATGGCAGATTTTTAAAAAGAATCAACTTCACGCAGAGTTAAATAACATAGAACTTAAAATGGCAGAGATTTTTGAGAATTGTCCTACTGAGATCTTCGGGCATGAAGATTTGGACTTGTTGAAATCACTCAAACAAAGGAAGGATACAATTCTTTCCACTCAAGAATCCTCCTGGAGGAGCTATTTGGATCACTAAAGGAGATAAAAATACTAAATTTTTTCATAAATTTGTCACACAAAGAAGATGTCAAAACACAATTTGGGACATTTCTGATGAAGATGGGAATCATAAATCTACTGAAGCAGAGATTAAGGAGACTACGTACAATCATTTTAAAGCACAATATTGCGTTTAGACTCTGAAGACATTGCTCTTCAAGTAAATGTTCTCAAGAATGTTCCTCGCTTCTTCAATGATGTTGACAATGAGGAGATTGGTAAAGTAGTAACGATTGAGGAAGTTCAAGAAACAGTAAGCAAAATTCCAAAAGACCTTCTTCGACATTATGGGAGAGGAATTACCCAATGTTGTTGAGGAATCTAGATGCACAAGTTTTATTCCAGGGGCACTTAATGCTACTTTTTTTGCTCTAATCCCAAAAGTTAGCAAGCGAGACACTTTCAATGACTTCAGACCTATTGCTCCGTGCAATTTTGTCTATAAAGTAATTTCTAAAATTATAGCTTCTCGGATCAAAGATAAGTTAGCCTCCTGCATTTGGAATTACACAGGAATGTTTGCATACAGCAAAGACGAAGAAGCTAAGTACAGTTATTTTGAAGTTGGATTTAAAGAGGCCTATGATAAAGTGAGCTGGMAATTTCTTAGATTGCTACTAGTTCAGATTGGATTAAATTGGATGGTTTCACAATGGATTATGGCCTGTATCACATCTGTCAATATGACAATCCTAGTAAATGGAGTTCCAACTGAATTATTCAAAATCCATCGGGGATTACATAAAGGATGCCCTTTTTTCCCGTTATTATTCCTTCTGGTTGTTGAGTGTCTAAGTAGACAATTGAAACAAGTTGTGAATTCCGGAATGTTTTAGGGCCTAAAAGTAGTTGTTGGCACTTTCATCACACATCTATTTTTTGTTGATGACATGCTCATTCTAGGAGCTGGTAAGCTTGAAGATTGGATGGCATTTAAAACTATCGTAACTAATTTATGTTTTGCTTATGGGATGGTTGTAAACTGCCATAAGTCATGTTTCCTTGTTCAAAACATAGACCAAAGACTGGAGCAAAGTTTTTCGACAACATTTAATACTTAGTTTGTGATACTTGATCAAGTAATGAAATATTTAGCCTTTTTCCTTAAACCAAACAACTATAAGATGAATGACTGGATTCAAAAGATTGAAAAAAGGATTGGGAACTGGACTTTTCATTGGATTTCTTTAGGAGGCAGACTCACTTTAGCCAAATATGTTCTATAGAGTATTCATGTTTATTGTCTTAGTCTTGTTAAGCTTCCCTCTTCCATTCTCCACCGAATTCAGCTACTTATTACAAACTTCATCTGGAAAGGAGGGAAAAAAAGCACAGGATACCACCTAACAAAATGACAAAACATTTCCGGGCCAAAAGATTATGGAGGATGGAGGATTAAGAATATCTCTTGGTTTTCGCAATCATTAGTTGCAAAGTCTTGCTGGAGAGGATTATTTGGGAAAATTCTGTGGAATACAATTCTTAGCAAGAAATACTTAAAAAGTGTAGACATAATTTCATGGCTTCGAAGAGAAGATCAAAAGCTCCAGGGAGCTTCTATCATCTGGAAAAATTATATTTATTCCTTCCCTATCATCAAAAGATGGCTAGCTTGGGCGATTGGTTCTGGTAATAGAGTTATTTTAGGATTTGATCCTTTTATTGGTTGCAATTCTTCTTTTAAATTGTCAGGCCCACTAATCTAATTCTTAAATAATTTAAACAATTATTCTATAGCACAAGCAGTTATCCCTATCGAAACTAGATCAATTCAAAGGTGGTATGAGTCAAATCAGCTTGGACTGACAGGTGGGATAAAAATGGAATGGGATGATTTTTTTACAATCTTAAAGAGTAGTGGTATTCAATTAAAAAATTCAAGCGATAAGATTGTTTGGTCATGGAACAGATCGATAGGTAATGTTACAACAAACTTAGCTTATCAGTCCATTTCTTTCTTAAACCTTATGGACGAAAGAAGATGGTGGTACAAAGATATTTGGAAAGTTAACATACCAGTTAAGGTTCTTTTCTGTATGTGACTATGTTTGAAGGATTTCATTCTCTCTGGTGTGAATTATAAAAAAAGAGGAGGTATTGGACCATCGGTTTGCAGTTTTTGTTTAAGAGACGAAGAATCGACAACTCATATTTTTGTGGACTGTATCACAACACAAAATATATGGATTGAAGTTATGATTGTACGTCCATAGAGGAAAACTTGAAGCTTTGGTTCTTACAATTTCAAAAAATGAGACATATTCCCTTTTTGGTGATATGGGGAATATGGAAATTCAGAAATAAAATTTTATTTGAAAACTAGAACAGACAGGACTCTATGATAGTCACTAAAATTATCCTTTCAATCAAAGATTACACAGAAAATACAGATGAGGACAGATTTGAATATATTTTAAACCCAATCTTCTTTGATGATACTCCAATTGGTTTTTTTGATGGAGCAGTTGTTGATAATTTTTGTGGCATTGGAATCTACTTGAAAATGACTCCAAATCACCTAGTCAAAGCTTATTTTGCAGGAGGAAATGGAAATAATATGAAAGCTAAACTACTGGGTTTATGGAGATTATTATTACTCTCTACTAGACTTTCCATTAAAAAGATGATGGTTGATGGAGATTCAAAGGTCATTATTGATTGAATAAATTCAAAGTCCAATTTGAATCTACTATATCTCAATTCCTGGAAGGACAAGATAGGAATATTAAAGGACCAATTTGATTCTATCAAATTTATGCATGTTCATAGGCAGTACAACAAAGAAGCTAACATCTTATCAAAGAAGGCCTTAAAAGAAAATATTGGTTGGCTCTATTATGAAGAACTTGTCAATGGATCTGTTGTCTATGCAAATAAACTCTATATTTTCTAAGATGGAACACTATAGATGTACCTTTTTTTATATTTTTGAAATCGTCACTATATGTATTTTGTAGATATTTTACTTCTTGTTGAAATCTGGGATAGAAAAAGAACTGTCTATAGTCTTATTTTGATTTCAAATAGATCATTACACTTATGATTCACATGTAATAGAAAGTTTCACTTGATTCATAATAGAATAACAGTGGAACGTTTTTTTCCGCGTGAAAAAAAATTAGATGCTTAATGTATAAGTATAAGATAACTTACATGAAAGGCTAAAAGCTTCTTAACATTGCTTCAAATTTTGGTCAAAGTCAAATGATCTTAAGATAGGTAGCATAAAGATGCTAATTCTTAGCTAACATTGCTTCAAATTTTAGTCAAAGTCAATTGAGATTAAGATAGGTAAGATAAAGATGCTACTTCTTAGCTAAATCATTGGACAGTAGAA
>JASDQU010010882.1:391426-403616 GCA_032191745.1 Picea mariana | reverse complement strand
TTCAATGGCAGATTTTTAAAAAGAATCAACTTCACGCAGAGTTAAATAACATAGAACTTAAAATGGCAGAGATTTTTGAGAATTGTCCTACTCAGATCTTCGGGCATGAAGATTTGGACTTGCTGAAATCACTCAAACAAAGGAAGGATACAATTCTTTCCTGGAGGAGCTATTTGGATCACGAAAGGAGATAAAAATACTAATTTTTTTCATAAATTTGTCACACAAAGAAGATGTCAAAACACAATTTGGGACATTTCTGATGAGGATGGGAATCATAAATCTACTGAAGCAGAGATTAAGGAGACTGCGTACAATCATTTTAAAGCACAATATAGCGTTTAGACTCTGAAGACATTGCTCTTCAAGTAAATGTTCTCAAGAATGTTCCTCGCTTTTTCAGTGATGTTGACAATGAGGAGATTGGTAAAGTAGTAACGATTGAGGAAGTCCAAGAAACAGTGAGCAAAATTCCAAAAGAAAAATTCCAAGAGACCTTCTTCGACATTATGGGAGAGGAATTACTCAATTTTGTTGAGGAATCTAGATGCACAAGTTTTATTCCAGGGGGCACTTAATGCTACTTTTTTCGCTCTAATCCCAAAAGTTAGCAAGCGAGACACTTTCAATGACTTCAGACCTATTGCTCTGTACAATTTTGTCTATATAGTAATTTCTAAAAGTATAGCTTCTCGGATCAAAGATAAGTTAGCCTCCTGCATTTCCTTTGAACAATTCATCTTTCTTAAGGATAGGTTGATCTTTGATGTTGTTAGAATTACACAGGAATGTTTGCATACAGCAAAGACGAAGAAGCTAAGTACAGTTATTTTGAAGTTGGATTTAAAGAGGCCTATGATAAAGTGAGCTGGCAATTTCTTAGATTGCTACTAGTTCAGATTGGATTAAATTGGATGGTTTCACAATGGATTATGGCCTGTATCACATCTGTCAATATGACAATCCTAGTAAATGGAGTTCCAACTGAATTCTTCAAAATCCATCGGGGATTACATCAAGGATGCCCTTTGTCCCCGTTATTATTCCTTCTGGTTGTTGAGTGTCTAAGTAGACAATTGAAACATGTTGTGAATTCAGGAATGTTTCAGGGCCTAAAAGTAGTTGTTGGCACTTTCATCACACATCTATTCTTTGTTGATGACATGCTCATTCTAGGAGCTGGTAAGCTTGAAGATTGGATGGCATTTAAAACTATCCTAACTAATTTATGTTTTGCTTATGGGATGGTTGTAAACCGCCATAAGTCATGTTTCCTTGTTCAAAACATAGACCAAAGACTGGAGCAAAGTTTTTCGACAACATTTAATATTTAGTTTGTGATACTTGATCAAGTAATGAAATATTTAGCCTTTTTCCTTAAACCAAACAACTATAAGATGAATGACTGGATTCAAAAGATCGAAAAAAGGATTGGGAACTGGACTTTTCATTGGATTTCTTTAGGAGGCAGACTCACTTTAGCCAAATCTATTCTATAGAGTATTCATGTTTATTGTCTTAGTCTTGTTAAGCTTCCCTCTTCCATTCTCCACTGAATTCAGCTACTTATTACAAACTTCATCTGGAAAGGAGGGAAAAAAAGCACAAGATACCACCTAACAAAATGACAAAACATTTCCGGGCCAAAAGATTATGGAGGATGGAGCATTAAGAATATCTCTTGGTTTTCTCAATCATTAGTTGCAAAGTCTTGCTGGAGAGGATTATTTGGGAAAATTCTGTGGAATACAATTCTTAGCAAGAAATACTTAAAAAGTGTAGACATAATTTCATGGCTTTGAAGAGAAGATCAAAAGCTCCAGGGAGCTTCTATCATCTGGAAAAATTATATGTATTCCTTCCCTATCATCAAAAGATGGCTAGCTTGGGCGATTGGTTCTGGTAATAGAGTTATTTTAGGATTTGATCCTTTTATTGGTTGCAATTCTTCTTTCAAATTGTCAGGTCCACTAATCTAGTTCTTAAATAATTTAAACAGTTATTCTATAGCACAACCAGTTATCCCTGTCGAAACTGGATCAAATCAAAGGTGTACGAGTCAAATCAGCTTGGACTGACAGGTCGAATAAAAATAGAATGGGATGATTTTTTTACAATCTGAAAGAGTAGTGGTATTCAATTAAAAAATTCAAGCGATAAGATTGTTTGGTCATGGAACAAATCGATAGGTAATGTTACAACAAAATTAGCTTATCAGTCCATTTCTTTCTTAAACCTTATGGACGAAAGAAGATGGTGGTACAAAGATATTTGGAAATTTAACATACCAGTTAAGGTTCTTTTCTGTATGTGACTGTGTTTGAAGGATTTCATTCTCTCTGGTGTGAATTATAAAAAAGGAGGAGGTATTGGACCATCGGTTTGCATTTTTTGTTTAAGAGACGAAGAATCGACAACTCATATTTTTGTGGACTGTATCACAACACAAAATATATGGATTGAAGTTATGATTGTACGTCCATAGAGGAAAACTTGAAGCTTTGGTTCTTACAATTTCAAAAAATGAGACATATTCCCTTTTTGGTGATATGGGGAATATGGAAATTCAGAAATAAAATTTTATTTGAAAACTAGAATAGACAGGACTCTATGATAGTCACTAAAATTATCCTTTCAATCAAAGATTACACAGAAAATGCAGATGAGGACAGATTTGAATATATTTTAAACCCAATCTTCTTTGATGATACTCCAATTGGTTTTTTTGATGGAGCAGTTGTTGACAATTTTTGTGGCATTGGAATCTACTTGAAAATCACTCCAGATCACCTAGTCAAAGCTTATTTTGCAGGAAGAAATGGAAATAATATGAAAGCTAAACTACTGGGTTTATGGAGATTATTATTACTCTCTACTAGACTTTCCATTAAAAAGATGATGGTTGATGGAGATTCAAAGGTCACTATTGATTGAATAAATTCAAAGTCCAATTTGAATCTACTATATCTCAATTCCTGGAAGGACAAGATAGGAATATTAAAGGACCAATTTGATTCTATCAAATTTATGCATGTTCATAGGCAGTACAACAAAGCAGCTGACATCTTATCAAAGAAGGCCTTAAAGGAAAATATTGGTTGGCTCTATTATGAAGAACTTGTCAATGGATCTGTTGTCTATGTAGATAAACTCTATATTTTCTAAGATGGAACACTATAGATGTACCTTTTTTTATATTTTTGAAATCGTCACTATATGTATTTTGTAGATATTTTACTTCTTGTTGAAAGCTGGGATAGAAAAAGAACTGTCTATAGTCTTATTTTGATTTCAAATAGATCATTACACTTATGATCCACATGTAATAGAAAGTTTCACTTGATTCATAATAGAATAACAGTGGAACATTTTTTTCCACGTGAAAAAAAATTAGATGCTTAATGTATAAGTATAAGATAACTTACATGAAAGGATAAAAGCTTCTTAACATTGCTTCAAATTTTGGTCAAAGTCAAATGATCTTAAGATAGGTAGCATAAAGATGCTAATTCTTAGCTAACATTGCTTCAAATTTTAGTCAAAGTCAATTGAGATTAAGATAGGTAAGATAAAGATGCTACTTCTTAGCTAAATCATTGGACAGTAGAAGAGGTCACTTTGCTTAATATTGATACCATGAAAAATACCATCCCATATAAATTTAAAGAGAATTTGTGGTGCAATCAAAAATAAAAAAAAAATGAGAGAAAATTAATGTACTATAAAGATATCATTAACCCCATCTAGAAGATTGAAAGTATATTTTTACTATAGCTAGCTGAAAGAAGAAAATAAACATTACTAAACTAGGATCAAACTCTAACAAGATTCATAGTGAAAATGGGTATTGGACAAATCCTAGAACGCGTTGGGATGAAAGAATATGTCATTTTTGTGATGAGGGTGGAGGATAAAAAACATTTTATCTTAGAATTCTCGTCATATGTCCACATTATATCTCAATTTCACAATATTTGTAACCCTACCCATTTTCATAATTTGTTAACTCTTCAAAACCAAGGAGATTTAGTAAAGCTTCTCTCCAATCACTTTTATCATAGAAACAAAAATTTTACACAAACTAAATAATTCCTTATCRTTTTTTCTTAAGGTCCAATAGACCAAATTTGGTTTMAATGGACAATCATCATCATCACCATCATATATATGTATTTATGTATGGCGAGATAATAATTCGGGGATTTTAGGAATGGATAGCACCAAACTATAGATGTTGGATGAAGGAAATAGGGTAAGGTCTAAGTTCAAGATGGAAGAGGACATTGTGGATTATTTAGTGGATCCTTATCAAGATCGATCCATTTTCTCAATGGGTCCAAGAGTTGATGTTACCTTAGGGGAATTTTATAGAGATGGACCCAAAGGGAACATAGGGGTGGGAAATGAATAGGTGAAAACCCTTTCCCAAAACCCACTTCAGTTCCACACGGAGGTAAGACCAATCGATAGTTGTGATAGAGACATTCATGTTAGAACATTTATGACAACAATAAAGGTGGATTTTGGAACAAAGTGAAGTAATTCATAACTCTTTCTTGAGCTTGGACTCTGCATCCTCATAAAAAAGATGTATAACAATTTAAAAAGGAGGAATAAACACATTGGCAGAACTTTTGTTCCTCAACCCTATTTACTAGTGTTGTATGGAGAAGGAAGGGAACTCGGATGAAGGTATTTCTTGAAAGAGGAATTGTCAAGGAATGAAGATTTTGGAATTAACCATTTTGTAACCCTAGAGAACATGATTAAGGGTAGTGTGGTGAAGAGGGGTTTAGCTCTTACGGAAATTCTAGGAAGGAAAAGTCATAAGTGTGTTAAGTTGAGAAAAAAATAAGGTTAATTTAGTCTTAGGTGAGGACATCAACATAATTCATGTCATGGAAATAGTGAATCAAGCCCTAACAAGGTTTTTCTATGGTCAACAAATTTCATAAAATACCTTAGAGGAATGAATTGATATGGAATGGAGATCCCCATTAGGTTACTCCCTAGAATTTCACCTTCTAGTAAGGGGTTGACTCACATTCATTTTCAAATCCAAGGAAAATGAATCAAAGATTAAGTGCTTGAGATGGATTTGGGGGACTAGTTGCTAACTCCAAAGCACTAGAATCCTTATTTTAACCATTGAATGGATAAATATTCATCTTGGATTTTATGGGATAAGATATGAGGGTTACCCTTACAATTTTAGTCTTTAGATGTTTTCATAAGAAATGGTTTAGGGAATTTTATAGAAGCATGTGAAAGCTACTAGAAGATGAAGTTGAGAACTATATCGTGTATTATAATTGAGGTGGACCTAAAGGAGGGTTTGGTAGAGGAAATAGAACTAGTGGTTGGAAATCACCAATTTACACAAGCCCTAGACTACATGGGTATTCCATTTTGTTATGCTATATTCTACATCTATGGTCATCTAGCCAATGACTATGTCCTCAAATTCACAAAAAAAGTGTGGAGAAGGAAAAGTTCAGGGACCTTAGACACTGTGGGGGAACTACAAGATTCTAGAACCAATTAGGAACCAAGGGAAGAGATAAAAAGTAAAAGGGGGGTTGGTACTATGAATTAGAAGGAGATCCCAATTGAAGGGAACAAGCCAAAGGAATCATACCCAAGGGAACAATGTTTCACAAAAGGAGAAAATGAAATAGGGAATATGGAGATGGATGCAAGAAAGCCTCATTCAACCATAAATATTATGATCGTAGATAATTATAAACCTCTTTATCCAATGGGAAAGTCTGAAATTTCTCCTTCAAAATCTATGAATAATGTGTTATAATTTCCAACCCTAGCCTAGAATCAATGGCCATCATTAGTGTTGGTACTGAGAGTCATCCTCAGATTGCAAGAGGATAAGCCTAGTACCCATCAAAAAGGTAAATGGATTAAAATGGTTTGAGTAGGTTGATCAGTAAGACTGCAGGGAGAGGAAAAGATAACATAAGTAACTGCAGATCAGTTTGGGACCATTGGGCTATGGAGTCATAATTATCATGAATAAGGAAGGAATTTAAACCGCATATCAAACAAAAGGATTTATGTGGTGATGAGGAGAAAGAAAACAGAAAATGTCCGAGTGATGAACCATGCAAAATGGGCAAGATAGCAGTAGATCCTCTACCGCCTCAGGAATCCATAGATCATAGAGATGCTACATCCAGACAAGAGGAAAACAAAAAATGTTTGTTGAACCATGAAAGATGGGAAAGATGATCCATACATTAGAGAGATTACATCCAGACAATAAGAAAAACTTAAAATATCTGATGAACCATGAAAGATGGGCATGATAGCAACAGATCCTCCATCGACTCAGGAATCCATAAATCAAATAGATTACATCCAGACAAGAAGAAACAGAACAACATGTAAACTAAGAAGACGCTTTGATAAAAACGATTCAAATGAATCTTCAATAAAATAATATTTACGATCCAAGCCCTCATGCATACAAACTAAAATATAGAGCCCTGCTCATAAAACTCTCTCGGCTCTCCAGCCTCTGAAAAACCCTCCCCCTTACAAAAAATTAAACTGATCTATTTATAATCATCTCAGTGCACAACTTCCAAGAGTGTGACATGGCTATCTCATTCAATGCTTTCGTTTGTGCATCCTTCTGTCAAACTGTACGTGTTTTCTCCTATTAGACGCAATCTCTAGTCAGTATGAACCTGCAAGATGAAACTGTCCACCGTGGTATCTCAAGCTAACAGTTCAGTCTCTTCGGCCATAACTTTCACATTTCCCATTTATGGACTCAGCTGAGGTTTCAACTACTGGTCCTTTTTTCATTAATTGGATCTTCATCGGGATCATAGAAGCGACTTGAATACTAGGAGGTGACCATGTGTCTCTCATGGATTGGGCATTGAATAAGAAGGTTTCCAAAAAGGTCAATCCTCGTTCATTGGTTGAACCCTCCTCAGGATCGAGATGTGAATTGTCTATTAAGGGGAAGCCACATGTCACCTCTTGATACGACATTGTAATAGCATGCGATTTCGGGTCACCAAAAGTGGTTTGGACCCACACCACTTTCGGGCCGGAAATGCACTGCTTCTCGCCACATAGCCACCAATCAAAACCGCGGTTTGGATTTCAGCCTGCCCTTCAGGTTTTAATGCCCGTGTAGTTTNAACTTATTTTAGGGATGGCGCTAAATCGAAATGCACAAGGGATCTCTGCTGCTGCAAATTGCACCCGCCCGCTGCCTGCACTCATGGTTGTCAACTATGACCCTGGGAAACTTTGTGTGATAACATTTGGCTCCACAGGGGATGGCATACTCCCTGCGAGTTGCCAAGAATGTGCAGTTCCAGTTCCCTAGCCTTTGGGTTGTGGAGTCGAGCTCAAATACATCCTGTTGAGGACCACATATTGATATGTACACTATCTACTTACAAAAAGAAAGCAAACACATACACTCCAGGAGGAGCTTATTTATGTACAATCCTAGACTAACTGAATTTTTACAATGTGTTAGGTGAAAGAAAACTTCCACCATAGCCACCCAAGTAACTTCCTAAAGGAAAACTTTCTTACCCTACCACTGATCAACAAGAGATAATAAAACTGTGAAAGAAAAATAATTACATTTTCCAGATTATTTCCCAATGTTGAAGGTATGACAAATCTTGAAGACTTCAATATATGGAGGAAATGCAACTCTGTGTACTCCCCAACAAGGTCATAAAATGGGTGATAAAACCTACCATATTGGTAACAAAAATCCCTCTCTACTTTCCAGCTGCTCACATCTGGTTGAATGTATGTGGCAAGCACAAGTGAGTGAAAGGATGATGCAGGTTGTTGATCCACTTCTCCTTTGCCTTATCTAATAACACCTGCTAGTTGATGGAAAGATATCTCCTCATGTATATCAATGGATGGACCTTTATCTCTATCATGTTGCTCTTAGTAAAAGATTTTACTTTCATTAGAAAGTTGGCTGCTAATGATTTTTTCTTTCAAGACAAAAAACACCTCAGCATCTTCATCATTATCTCCATAATGATCAAATAGAGGAGGAGTCTTGAATGACATACCAAGAGGTATCTTCTACCCAACATGATAAAATTGTTCTTCATTATCAAACACAGGCTACCTTTCAAGATTCAATCCAGGAAGCAATATCTTATCATCATCATATGATTCAAAAATAGGCTACTCATATATAGGTTTTTTAGAGACAAGGTTACAAAGAATATCAGTTTCCAGAATAGACTCAATTTCTGCACTTTCCTTACTGAGACAACAAACACTGTTTTCATCTAATGCGGATGAACAAAGAAGAGAAAGAGATGCTTCCTAATCCAAGGCATATTCTTCATCCTCATAGCCTTCATAAGAATCAATTATATCCTGAGCACAGTTTTTATACTCCTCACAACATCTATGAAAAATTAACTCAGAGGAATAAAACTTTTGACAATGAATATTGAAAGCTACATGAAACTCGTCGAGTGAAGAAATGCTAGAAAGCTCAAGAGAGTGATACCAAACACGAGCATATCCTAGAAGAGAGTACATAAACAAATTCATACGTATGTATTCATACTGGATGTCAAGTTAGTGTATCAAAGAATGAAATCCCAGAACATGTTCAAGAGGGTTGTCAGTCTTGCCTTTAAAAAATCTTGGCAATAGATCTTTCCATTCATCGATATGAGGCACGGTATTTGGATAAATAGCTATGGCTGAGAAGTTGAGTGGGGAAAACCTCCTGGCCATGATATCCTCCATAGCCATTTGATTTTTCACCTTCCAATGGAGTCACCAACAGATTCTGAATAATGGAGTATCCATGGTGAAAGATAAGTAGTCATAATAATGTGTCCAGCTTTAGTTCACCATCTAAAACTGGATCTATTCGTTGTCATTCTCCCAGGGAATATGTATTCACTACCATCCCCGGAAATGGTGCCATGAATGTTGTCACTAAGAGTCACCATCAGACTACAAGAGGATAAGCCCAGTACCCATCAAAAAGGTAAATGGATTAAAATGGTTTCAATAGGTGGATCATTAATACTGCAGGGAGAGGAAAAGATAACATAAGTAACTAAAGATCAGTTTGGGAGCATTGGGCTATGGAGTCATAAGTATCATGAATAAGGAAGGCATTTAAACCACCTATCAGACAAAAGGATTTATGTGGTGATGAGGAGAAAGAAGACAGAAAATGTCTAAGTGATGAACCATGAAAAATGGGCAAGATAACAGCAGATCCTCTATCACCTCAAGAATCTATAGATCAGAGAGATGCTACATCTAGACAAGAGGAAAACATAAAATGTCTTTTGAACCATGAAAGATGGGAAATATGATAGCATATCCTCTCCCACCTCAAGAATCCATAGATTAGAGAGATTACATCTAGACAATAAGAAACACAGAAAATATTTGATGAACCATGAAAGATGGGCATGATAGCAACAGATCCTCCATCGCCTCAGGAATCCATAAATCAAAGAGATTACATGCAGACAAGAAGAAACAGAATAGTGTGTAAACTAAGAAGATGGTCTAATAAAAATGATTCAAAGGAATCTTCAATAACATAATATTTACGATCCAAGCCCTCAGGCATACAAACTAAAATACAGAGCCCTACTCATAAAACTCTCTCGGCTCTCCAGCCTCTGAAAAATCCTCCCCATTACAAAAACTTAAACTGATCTATCTATAATAATCTCAGTCCACAACTTCCAGGAGTGTGACCTGGCTATCTCATTCAATGCTTTCGTCTACACATCCTTCTGTTAGACTGTGCATGTTTTCTCCTATTAGACGCAAGCTCCGATCAGTATGGACCTGCAAGACGAAACCTTCCATCATGGTACCTCAGGATGACGGTTATGTCTCTTCGGCCATAACTTTCACGTTTCCCATTTATGGACTCAACTGAGGTTTCAACTACTAGTCCTTTTTTCATTAACTGGATCTTCATCGGGATCAGAGAAGCGACTTGATGACTAGGGGGTGACCACGTGTCGCTCATGGATTGGGCGTTGAATAAGCAGGTGGCCGAAAAAGTCAATCCTCGTTCATTGGCTGAACCCTCCTCAAGATCGGGATGTGAATTTTCTATTAAGAGGCAACCGCGTGTTGTGGTTTGATACGGTGTTGTAAGAGCACATGATTTTGGGGCCACCGAAAGTGGTTTGGACCCACACCGCTTTCACGCCCTAAATGCACCGCTTCTCGCCATGTAGCCACCAATCAAAACCACGGTTTGGATTTTGGCCCACCCTTCAGGTTTTAACGCCCGTGCAATTTGTGGCGCTGAAATGACTAGTGGTCGTCGATCTGATCGGGCTCTGACATCTGGGTGTGCCGGCTAATTTATCCCCCCCACCAAAGTTTTATTTTCCCACCAATTGTGGAAACCTTCCAAATACTTTTAGGGATGGTGCTAAATCAAAATGCGCAAGGTATCGTTGTTGCTGCAAACTGCACCTGCCTGCTGCCTGCGCTCATGGCTGCCGACTGTGATCCTGGACAACTTTGTGTGATAACAATTAGGAATTTATAAGATTTTTCTTTCTAAGGAAGGTAAAATGGGAAAGAAAACCAATGTAGGGAGGAGTCCTATAATACATGTTCTAGGAATCCTTGGGTGGGGGGGATTGTATTTGTGGTTAGGGGGTTAGATAGGGATATGATAAGTAAAGATAACTTAGGGGAAAGTAAAATTGGAATTGGAGGATGGTTAGGTTTGAATATGGAAAAGGATATATTACACTAAATAAAATGGGAAGTAAATCCCACTTAACTCTAGCACAAAACAAAGACTGTAGATAAATCCAACAAGGGAATCAACAAACCCTAAAAGGGTCCCTTAGAGAAGGGAAATCCCCATAAAAGTTTCACCATGATAATCAYATCTTTCAATGCAAGGGTTTTTGGTAGCCCACCCAAAAACAATTGACTTAAGTAGGTTAATAGATTTCACAAGCTCGATATTGTTATGATTCAGAAAACCATGGGGGAATGGAAAAACATAATAGGRGATTTGTCTAATATCTTGAAATTTTGRGACTTTGTTTCTRTAGATTTCRTAGGGATATTTGGGGGKTTGTGTACTATATGGAGGAAAATATCCACAAGGTTAATTAACTCAATGGTATTTTCCTCATGTTTGGGAGAAGAACTCTTTCTATAAAGCTAGGTGAATCCTTCTCAATAGTCAACATCTATGGCCCTTATGAGGATATAGTGTCCTATTGGGAGGAKTTATTTGAAGATTTMTTCTTGAGGAACAAGAAAGTTATCTTGGGAGGGGATTTAAGTTTATAGTCAAAAGTGTAGAAAATTTGGGGGAATGCAGCCAAAGTAGATCCTTTGGGAGATTTTTTTTTTTTGAATAAGATTGAGGTTGGGTTGATTGATGAGGAACTAATCAAATTGGTCCCTAATTGGAGAAATATGATAACAAGGGATGCAAGAGTGGAAAAAAATTTAGATGTATTTTTTGTGTTGTAAATTGTTTTTAATGAACCTAAAAAGATTAGGTCATAGGTGGAGGTAGAAGGAGAATTGAACCAGTTGCCAATCCTACTCCATATTGCACAAGAGGACAATAAACCTCGATGTCCTTTAAAATTCAACTCTACTAGGTTAGAGGATGAAGAATTCACAAAATAAATCAAAACATAATGTAAAAGTTATGATGATTCATCAAGGAAGTCAACTAGTTATCAATTTTCTTTCAGTTTGAAAAAAATTAAGGGTGTTGTATTGACTTGGGCTTACAATAAGCATAGAAATGATGAATAAGACATAACCATAATCGATAATCAAACTATGAGGTATATGCTATATTCCTAGGGTTTTGAGGGATTAAGTGATGAGGCCTCAAAAGAAATACTAAGGGCTCTAGAACAATCCAAAAGGAAATTGCTAGCATATAAAGATGCTAAATGGAGAATAAAGATTAGGGATTTGTGATTATCCAAAGAAGATGAAAAAATAAATTGCTTCCGCAACTATGTCAATCATAGAAAAAACATCAATATTATATGGAAAATGGAAAGAGAGTATAGCTCCAACTATAGAAATTTTAATGATATTGCGGCCTTAGGGGTGATCATTTTGAGAGGTTGCATAAGGAACAAGACATAATCAACATAGAAAAAATTGTCAAAATGACCACATA